>PVHX01015555.1:0-46183 GCA_004024805.1 Geosciurus inauris
AATGAAATAGGCGGCCATGTTGGGAAAGCCAACTGGCAAGGAACTGGCAGGCAGCCCCAAGGACCCACAGGTGGCTTGTAGGAGCTCCAGGCATGCTTCCTTGCTGAGGACAGCCTCCAGCCAGAGAAGCTGAGACCCTCAACCTACAGCCACACACAGATGGATTTTGCCAATAACCCAAGTGAACTTAGAAGAGCATCCTTCCCTCGTTGAACCTCCAGCTGAGTGCACAGCTTGGCTGTTACCTCAGTGCAGACTTGTGAGACTCTAAGCAGAGGACCGAGTGTGCCTGAATAGACCAAGGAAATGGTGAGGTAAAAATTTCTATTGTTTGAACCAATAACTCTGGTGATTTGTCACGCAGCACTAGATGACTAATATATTACTCCAAAAAGTTTTTAGCATCTTCCAATTTTAACTTTCTAGCAACATACAACTTTATATAACAGCCCACAAGGTGTTGGTGAAAGGCATTGCTGTAAAATATCTTTGGGCTGTTCCAATTTAGTGGCTCTCACAGTCTGCTTGAGAAGTTGTTGAGGAAGATAATAATCATTGTGATATGCTTTAGCATGGTGACACAAGATCATTGACATACTAGGGCTTAACGACAGTGTAATTGTCCACTTTCTTTCCATTTATATACTCCAACTATCTAATATTTCTCTTATTTCTATACAAGGAGTAAATTTAATTTTTTTGCTTTGTATTTCTGTATTGCTAAAATTCTTCCAATTCACATGTGTTATAAGGAATCCTATAGAGTATCTTAGTCTCCTCCCTAAGACTGCTTATTCATGACATTGTAATATCCTTATAATATATACAATTATCCTAAAGTAATGCCACATCCTTGTGATTAAATGCCACAAATTATGCAGATAGACTCCTGCTATTATTTTTCCCTGTCAATTTCCAGCTTTCACAAGCCTCTGACATGTTAAGAATATTTCTTATGTGGATATTGATTATACCAAGTATAGCACTTGCCATGATAATCAGGGTGGATCCAGCAGCTGTCCTTATCTTTAGAACATGCTGAGCACTGATGCTCTACAATCCAAGCCGAGCTCAAAATGTCTGTCCTAATTAAAATACAATCCTCTGAAATATTTAGAAATACTTATTCACCTTAATTAAGTTGGGTTTGCCCCAAGACAGGGTGTTTTAGTTAGGTTTTTCACTGTTGTGACCAAAAGACCTGACAAGAACAATTTGAGAGAGAGAAAATTTATTTGGCACTTATGGTTTCAGAGCTCTCAGTCCCTAGATGGTTGACTCCACTGCTCTGGGTCTAAGGTGAGGCAGAACATCACAGTGAAAGGAGGAAAGCAGTTCAGGACATGGCAACAAGGAAGCAGAGAGAGTATTCAGCTCACCAGCACAAAATACATACTCCAAAGGCACACCCCCAGCGACCCACCTCCTCCAGCTGCACCCTGCTTGCCTACAGGGACTGCCCAGTTAGTCCCTATCTGGTTACAATTCTCATAGTCTGATCATTCACCTCTGAACTTCTTGCATTATCTAATACATGAGCTCTAGGGGACATCTCATCTCTAAATTATAACATTGGAGACCTACTTAAACAATTAATCTTTGAATAAATATGTATAATTCTTATGATGGAAGAAATGTGCCCTGCCTAAGGTTCTGCCTCTACACAGCACAAGTCAACTGCCTTGCTCACTCATATCACGTTACTACAGTTATTATTTTAGGAAAAAAAAGCACAGTGTAACCTCACCATATGCTATTTGCTAATGAGCAGCATTAAAAATGCTGTTCAAAGAGATTTACCATGGCAACTACCAGAAGTATTGCATTGGAAAGCTGGAAACCCTATAAAGTGATCACAATTTCAGCATTTGTTCCTTCTAAAGTACAATCTGGGCATGAGACAAATGAACTCACCTCAGCCTAAAGTGACTCTCAGGCTACTGTGTGATTTTTATGGTAAAGAAAAAAGTCAACAGGATCTCCTTAGAGGGCTACATGAAATATTTCCTAGAACAAACCAATTTAATTTTAGACTCTGTTTATGTGTACCTACATGCAGGTATGCATGGATATTGAGAAATGCTGAGAAATACCCACTTTGTTCTACCAAACAAACACTCAGAGCTCCCAATTTTCTTTCTTTCTTTTTTCTTTTCTTTCTTTTTCTTTTTTATTTTTGGTACCAGGGATTGAACCCAGGAGCGCTTAAACACTGAGCCACATCCCCAGCCCTTTTTTGTATTTTATTTAGAGTCAGGGTCTTGCTGAGTTACTTAGGGCCTCACTAAGTTGCTGAGGCTGGCTTTAAACTCCCCATCCTCCTGCCTCAGCCTCCCAGAGCCTCTGAAATTATAGGTGTATGCCACCCTACCTGGCCCAGAGCTTCCAATTTCCATGCTCACTAGACTTATGATCATTTTTCTGCTCCTTCCTTTTCTGTCTCCCAAGAATCCCCCTTATCTCATGAAGGGAATATCTATATCTGTATATAGAGATAGATGACAAATAGATAGCAGGTTTTGGGTGAGGGTGCAATTGTCACATCATCAATGTGTCATGCATATGCTAGGTAAACCTATTATAAAAGAAAAGCATCTTCTTCCATAAGGTCGGCACATTCATCCAAACTACTACCACAGAGCTTCTTATACCCCGGGAAAGGAGTCCCCCATTTGGGTTCTCCCTCATTCATTAACTGCATTCTCCTGAGAATTTCTATTTTTATATTCTTTTGAGACAATGGTTTGAACTTTAGGGTGTCTCAGAATTGCCTGGAGGGATAAAAACCAGATTACTGGGCTCCATCCCCAGAGTTTTTGGTTCCACAGGGCTGGGGGAAGTTGAGGATTTACACTGGTAACGAGTTCCCTGGTGACCTTGTGCTGCCTGGTCCTTGGACCAGAGGTGGAGAACCACTGTTTTAGGCAGCGGTCCTCAACCTCAACTGCACATTGGAACCAGCTGAAGAGAGATTAACATGGATACTCAGGCTCCTCCCAAGACCACAGAAATCAGAGCCTCTTAGGGTGTGGGGTGGGTCCCAGAAATTGTCTCTCTCTCTCTCATTTTTTTTAGGAAGCTCCCCAGATGACTCTAGTTTGTGGCTAGGGTATGAACCACTGCAAAGAGAGTTGCTGATGCCAAAGGGGCACGTTAGGAGTGAAATCTGGAGAATTCCTTGGGTCAAAACTTCCTCTATAGATTTATAAATTTGGGGGATCTTTTTAATATTCTAGGGACATTTAAAATATTTCAAAAGCCATTGCACATTAGTGTGTGTTGCTGGAATTTGTTGGTATTCAATAAATGTTAAGGAACAGTAGCAGTTATAAGGACAAACTTCATTCCTGGTTGCTACAATCTGATGGCTAGAAATTCAACTGTGCAATTTTTTTTTTAATTTTTTTTTTAAAATGTTTATTTTTTAGTTATAGGTGACAGAATATCTTTATTTTTATTTTTATGTGGTGCTGAGGATCGAACCCAGTGCCTTATGCGTGCTAGGCGAGCACGCTACCACTGCGCCATAATCCCAGCCCCTCAACTGTGCAATTTTTTAAGGTGAGATAAATGCTACTATTTTCTATGAAAGAATAAAAATTAGCAGAATTTGAGCACAATGAGAACTTAATAAATGGCATGACAAACACAATCATTATCAAAAGAATAATTATCAGGAGACCTTGGCTGAGTAGAACTAGAGCTTCTCTGTGAATCTGAGCTATAAATAAATTTGGGCTTGGGAACAGATTTCTCAATTCCTGCAAACAGTCAAATGAATTTTTCATATATTTTTTAAGACACCTGATTTGGAGTACAGACCTTGCCTGACTTTTTACATTTTGGTTGTGAAATTTAAAGGCAGTGCACTGAATTCTTTTATTTTTATTTTTTATTTTTTTGAGTACCAGGGATTGAACTCAGGGGTACTCGACCACTGAGCCACATCCCCAGCCCTATTTTGTGTTTTATGTAGAGACAGGGTCTCACTGAGTTGCTTAGTGCCTTGCCATTGCTGAGGCTGGCTTTGAACTCGTGATTCTCCTGTTTCAGCCTCCCTAAATGCTGGGATCACAGGTGTGCGCCACTGCGCCCAGCAGTGTGCTGCATTTTTATTCCATGGGACCACCTGGATTCTGAGGGGGGAAATTAGGGGACCATGGCTTATTTGCTGGGCTGACTTCAGTAATTTCAGATTTGCTTTCCTGCTGTCTTGCACAGCAGTTGGCACATTACAGGTCCTCCACAAATATTTACCAAATCTAACTAAATACGTTTCTCCTATTTCAGTGGAAATAAGTGTGCTTCTTTTCTTTTTCATTTATAATTTAATTTTTATTTGTAGCAAAGCAATAGATGCACATAGAAAAGTCATGGCTTTGAACTAAAATCCCTAGCCATTTGTTCTTCCCACTCACTCCTCAGATTTTGCCTGCCAAACACAAGCACGGTCTGCTCTGCCTAATGTTGTTCTTCTGATATTTCTAGCCATATTGTGTGTAAAGGTCACCACAAAAGATTGTCTCGATTAAAAAAAGGGGATATGTTTTAATTAAAACATCAGGCTGAGTTTAATGAAAATGTGCCAGACAAGTGGCAACTGTCCAAATAAATTCAATCAAATGAATTCCCAGAGTCCCTTGAGTATTTGGTTTTATAAAGTGTTTGGGGTAGAGTTAGTCATGGTGGTTGATGTAGGAGTTAGAGGCAGAATCCAGGCAAGAATTGATGGAGCTTTGCAAATCAAGGCATATCCAGGATAATTGGCTTGTTGCATGCAATGAGGTTAGTTGTTCAAGAAGTATGTGATTCATCTTTCCAGAGCACACGAGTCTGAAAGAGCTGCTAACCAGTTTATCCTGAATTTAGTTTTTGGGGTTTTTTTTGTTGTTGTTGTTGTTACACAGGGGTTCTAATTCGTACTTCTGTTGGGTTAAATTTTGCTTTACGTATTTTGAGTACAGACAGTCTTTGACCTATAATGGGTTCAGTGTAATAATTTTTCACTTTTGCAATGGTGTGAAAGCAATTCAAACTGCACCTTGAAATCTGAATTTCTGTCCTTTTCTGGTCTAGTGACATGTGATCCTTCTCATGATACTGGGCAGTGGCAGCATGATCACTAGAGGGAACAATCAAAACTCTACAGCGCACAGTCACCAAGTTATGATGTTCAGTAGTTTAGGTGCCTTGAATGCAATTTCAACTTACAATGGTTATCAGAATGTGACTTCATCATAAGTCAGGGAGCACCTGCATTATCATTAGATACTTGCACAATTAAAACTGTTATGTGTTCCTGGTAAGCAGAGCTTTTATTAGTGGGAGATGTTCCTTTTATCTCTAGGAACATTTATCTTTAAAGAGACAATATTCTTAATTAGACTTATGTAGGTATTTACTGTGTTAGTCGAAAATCACCTTACTTTGCTAAAGAGTTCCTTTTAGTATTTCTTTGAGTATAAATTTACTAGTGACAAATATTCTTTGTTGGTTTTTTGTGTTTTGTTTGGTACTGGAGATTGAACTCAGGGGTACTCAACCACTGAGCCACACCCCCAGCCCTATTTTTTTGGTGTTTTATGTAGAGACAGGGTCTCACTGAGTTGCTTAGCAAATCACCATTGCTGAGGCTGGCTTTGAACTCTCGATTCTCCTGTCTCAGCTTCCCAAAGTGCTGGGATGACAGGTGTGCACCACTGCATCTGGCTCATTGGTTGGTATTATTACTATTTCTTCTTCATTTTGAAAATACTTTACTGTGTATATTATCTTCCCCCTCAAAAGAATTTACATTTGCTTCTGGCCATCAGCGACTAGATTAGGGGCGCCAGTAATACCAATTTATGTTATTTGAATGAAGGACTGAAGTGACTCAAAGCTGATCTGGCTTTTTAAAAATTTGCCCCTGCACCTGTGGTATAGTGCTTCAGGGTTCCATGCTGAAGACAGAGGGGTTTGCCAGGGCCCTCTCAATGCTGGACTCTGAATTGTAACTGTTGTCTCTCTTACCACATTAGTCTACCAAAAGCTCTGCTCAGCTTCTCTGCTTTTTAACTGCCTTTTTTGAAACTGGCAAATGCCTCTAAGGGAAAAGCAGCCAAAAATATTGGGCTGCTCTCTGTGAGTTTCTTCTCCTGGATTTTGGCTCTATAGTCTTTCATTTCTTTGAATGCACTCAGATTTTTTTTTAAATTATATTCAGCTTTTTCTAGCTGCTTTCAATGGGATAGATGTTCTGAATTATTTAGACCACTATGATTAAAGGCAAAACTCTTGGTACCCTTCCCAGATTCCCCTGGCAAAACTTTTTTCATATCCACTGACCTGATGATTATTCATTCTATTGCATTGAAGACTGAAGTAAGAAGAAAAGTGTCCCTCCGAACTATCAGATTCTAGGGGCTGAGGGTGTAGTTCAGTGGTGAACTTGGTTTGGCAGGCTTGAGGCCTTAGGTTCAATCCCCAGCACCAACACCAAAACAAAAATATTAGGTCCTAACCCCCGCCATCTTTTAATGTGACCTTATAAGGAAAAAGGGTCTTTGTAGATGTGATTAAATTAATAATTCTGACAGGGGGAGGTTATACTGTCTGAGTGTGTCCTAAACGGCATCACAAATTTCCTTATAAGAGAAGAGCAGAGCGAAAGACAAGGTGGTGGGAAGACAGACCCAAAGATTAGAGTGTTGCAAGGCCAGGGATCCCGGCAACCACTAGGAGGAGGAAAAGTCATGCAATGGACTCTTCCCTAAGTGCTCTGGAAGGGGCACAGTCCAGTTGCCACCTTTATGTCAGTCCTGTGATACTGACATTAGACTTCTGGCCTCTAGAACTGTGAGAATACATTTCTGTGATTTGACGCTACCAAGATGGTGGTATTTTGTTACAGTAGCCGCAGGGAACTAATATGTACACAGATTGTGCCAATCCAAGTCATCTTTATATCTTTTCCCTGTCTAATTTAATTAGACATCAAAGACTTGGAAGATACCAAGCCTTGAATCTGTGCCCATCAGAAGCTCACAGCCTACTAATATAAGTAATTCGGACCCAAGCAGATGATAATAAGAGTTGAGACAACTCAAATGAGGATCAATGAAATATGGGGGAGGGAGAAATCAATGTTGGCTGAGGGAACCCAGGACATCACCTTAAATACAGTAGAATTTAAGCAACTTTTTGCCTTCTAACTCCTTGTACTTTGCATTTTTATGCAGGGTTTCTTAACTTTTTTCTCTCTTCTAGAGACTTTCATTTCATTTAACAAATAACTGTAAAATAGAGTTTAAGAGCTGTTCTTACTGTTGTACTTCTCAGGTATCTATTCATTGCTTGACATGGCTTTGGAGAATAGATCACTTCAAGGTACCAAAAAAAAAAGAGAGTCCTAGAATGATACCAACAGTGAGACCTTTATGTTCTCTGATTCTCCTGTGACTCCCAGCAACTTCCAGTGAAAAAAAGGCAGCTGACAATAGCTGAAAGGGGCTGTTTTCCACAAGGTGTGAAAATCTGGACACATTATTAATGCTGCTTGGAGGTCTGTGTCAGCATGACCAAGCTGGGGTGAAGGAGATTGCCCCATGTCTTCTATGAATATAATGCCCCTTAGTGGGTGCCTGGAGAATCAAAGTGTTCAGTAAAAGGAAGTAGCAATTTTCAGAGTGATGCAAGGCAAGGGATTCCAGCAAGAGGGCAATGTTGTAGGATTGGTTTCTACACGCAGCAAGAGCACATGTGAGAGAAGGTGCACACTGTTGAGTACCTAGCCAAAGCCCCAAAAGTTTAAAAGATGCCATGCTCAGCCTTACAAAACCCACATGCTTATGCATTTTATCATTTACCCATCTGATAATATATATAGGAACCCCCCCATATGTGTACAAAATGATAACCTGTGTAGACAGACACCCTCCCGAGTCTGTCTCCCAGTTGGGGAGGCTAAATGAGAAACTGGTCATATAGAACTGCTGCCAGGATCGGGTGGGGGGTGTTCTACAAATTTCACCCCTACTCTCAAGGTAAAAAGTGATGGAGTGCTAACATCAACTAAACAGAGAGTCAAACATCAAGCCAGAGATATGCCAATTCTGTAAGGTCAAGGAGGAGCAAGACAGCCAGGGACTCCTAACAAACAGAAATCAGGAGCTAGCAAAGAATTAACAAATCCATAGGACTTCACAACCAGAGAAAGATTTAAAGATATGAATAAATAGACTAAGAATGAAATTGATAATCTCAATACCATCTTGTGTTAATGTTCATTGGTATGCTTGGAAGGGGCAGATTTGTTCATACCTATTTTTTTTTTAATTGGGGCTTGAACCCAGGGGTGTTTTTACCATTGCGCTATGTCCCTGGTCTTTTTTATTGCTTTATTTTGAGACAGGGTGTCATTAAATTGTTATGAGTCTTGATAAGTTGCTAAGGCTAGCCTTGAATTTGTAATCCTCCTGCTTCAGCCTCCTGAGTTACTGGGATTACAGGCATACACCACCATGCCCAGCTCAATTAAATTTTTAGATATAGTCATGTGACACCTAATGACAGGATACATTCTGATAAATGTGTTATTAGGCAATTTTGTTATTGTACAAACATCATGGAGTGATACCATCTTCTGGGACAATTGTCAAATATCTAATCCATTGTTGACTGAAACATTGGTATGTGCTCCATAACTATTTAAATCAGCAAGTCTACTTGTAGGGATGCAGCCTTCAAAAAAATGCCCACAAAAGTACCCCAAGCCATAAGTCCAAGGATTTGTTGGGCCTAAATGATTTCTTACAATTTCTTATAGAATGACTCCTATAGGAATTCCTGGTTGTCCAGCCCTTTGCATCATTAATTCTTGATGTTTTAACTGTGCACAAATCGTTTTTTTTAAATTTTTTAATTTGTTGATGGACCTTTATTTTATTTATTTATATATGGTGCTGAGAATCAAAACCAGTGCCTCACGCATGCTAGGCAAGCGCTCTACCACCAAGCCACAACCCCAGCCCTCTGCACAAATCTTGACCTTTGTCTGTCCCTGAGAATCCTTGAGTGAAATTTTCTCCAGTCTGCTCTGTCCTGCCATTGTTACCTAAGTACAGCTCATGCCACTGTACCATAATTCCAGGATTTCTGAAAGATCTATTAATCTGATACAAACTTTTACTCAATGCAGGTGTAGAGTAAAATTACCATAAGCTCCTAGTACTTAGATTTAACCTTCATTAGATTTAAATTATGTATCAGGCTGCCAGTTTTAATAGTGCTTAATAAGAAATGTGGAATGAGAAATCTATTTATATAAGTAACTCATGAATATAAAGCACTGGATTAATCATGACCCTTTGTTTGAAAAGGAAGAAGATAAAAGAATATTTATGAAGTAGTTGCTATACAATTTAAGTCAAATATACTTATTCTGTATTTTGCCTTATAAAGCCTGTAGAAAAGGGTGGCATAGAACTCAAATATTGAAAATCCAATTGGGGGCGTGTTAAAGACACGTTTTATTTTGAAAACATTGTAGATTCACATGCAGCTGCAAGAAATAGCAGAGAGAGATCCCACAGACCCTTCCTCCAGTTTCCTTCAGTGGTAACATCTTGCAAGACTACAGCATGACGTCCGTGACTGGCAACCTGTATGTTGACGTTGATGCAATCAAGAGTCACAAGGAGGGGCTGGGATTGTGGCGCAGTGGTAGCGTGCCTGCCTAGCACGCGTGAGACACTGGGTTCGATCCTCAGCACCACATAAGAATAAAATAAAGATATTCTGTCCACCTCCAACTAAAAAAATAAATAAATATTAAAAAAAAAAAAGAGTCACAAGGAGGGGCTGGGGTTATGGCGCAGTGGCAGCGTGCTCGTATAGCACGCGGGAGGCACTGGGTTCGATCCTCAGCACCACGTAAAAATAAAATAAAGCTATTAAAAAAAAAAAAAAAGAGTCACGAGGATCTCTCTTGTGGCTCTTTCCATTTTCCTCCCAACTACTTAACCTTTTGCAGCAATGACTCTAATCTCCATTTCAGAAATTTTGTTATTTTAAGATAACAATGGAATTGGTACGGAGGTGCAATAGGTAAACTTTTAGGATGGTCTTTTTCCACTCTGCATATTTCTCTGCTGATTCATTAGTCTTGAGTGTGTTTGCAAACATTTATCATAGTGTTTTATATTAAAATCATCTCTGTTGTCTTGTCTTCGTGTCTGTTGATTGTCTTTCTCACCCACTTTGAGTATCCGGTTATACAACTCTGGACTTTGTTTACACCTTCTGTTTTAGCCATCTTCCAATTCCTCTTTGGCAGAGCAAGGGGAGCAGGGAAACCTCCTCATTACTACAGGTGGGGGTAAGATTCCAGGTTTCCCAATCGGCCTCCTTTGACACCCTTAAGGAGGAGGGGCTCCTTATTACTGCTAGTGAGGGTGGGAGGCCCTGCTCCCCACCAAGCCTCGTCTGATACCATCCTGGCCAGCAGCAGTAGAAATGCCTCTTCACTGCTTCCTATGTGGCCTCTGTTGATACCACAGGCATAGGGAGGTGCGTTGTGACCTCTGGGAAGTGACACAAGTTCTTTTCTTTTTTTTTTTTTTTTAAAATTTTATTTACTTATTTATTCTACTTAGGTATACATGACAGCAGAATGCATTCTGATTCATTGTACACAGATGGAGCACAACTTTTCATTTCTCTGGTTGTATGTGATGTGGAGTCACAGCATACATGCAGTCATACATAAAGCTAGGGCTATGACAGTAAAGATGGTGGAATATGATGGACATCATCATAGCCCTAGCTTTATATGTGTGACACAAGTTCTGATTGTCTCTAGTGAGCCTCCTCAGATGGCACCCCAGTGGAGGGGGGCTGGGGTTGGGGTGCTTTGGTTTTCTATGTGAGAGTTCAAATCCAAAGTCCTCGCACCGTCTCTATTGCCACCAGAGTGGTTGGAGACTCCCCTACTGCCTGTTAGGGATGAGAATTCTCAGCCCTGACCTGGTCTTCTCTGATTCCACCCTGGGGAGAGGAAGGAAGGTTGGAACACTTTGTCTCTATAGTCTGGCATGATTGGAGGTCTAGACTCCCTAGGTGCCCTTTGCTTGCACAGGTAGAAGTGGGACCACGTGTTTTCTATGGATATTTAATTCCATCCTAACTAAAGAAGTATAGATGTTGCCCTTGTGGTTGAAATGATAACTGTTCTAAAGGTTCAGCTGGGCTAAAGATGTAGTTCAGTGGTAGAACTTGGCTTAGCATTCTTGAGGCCTTAGGTTCAATCCCTGGCACTACAAAAAAGGAAAAAACAAAAACAGAAACCAAACAAACCCCCCAAAAAGTATTTTAAAGGGACAGCTAAGTTAAGCATGTGGTCCAAAAGTATTCAAAAACCACTGAATCCAAAACTAAAGAGCAATACTCTAATTTTCAGCATCTCTTCTAGACAAAGGTAAATAAATTTACATTTATCACTGTCAAAGCTGTCAAGTAAGAGTAAAGTTATTGAGTAACTGAAAAGGAGCTTTTGGTACAGAGTCCAGGTTTTATGTTTTAAATAGAATGTTTAGATTAAATAAATGTTAACCTCAAAATGCCTCATTTTAAAAGGAGTTTCACTCAGTGCTTAAGAGTGAAGGGAAATGATAACAATAAACGTTGTAACAGGAACAAGGTATCATTTGTAAACATCGTCAAAGGGTATCACTTTTATGGGGCTTCTAGAAGGCTGTGACTTACATGCCTAATAACTGTGCCCTTCCTGTACAAGTAAAATTCAGATGGTTAATGTTAGAGTTATGAATTTTCTTCCTCTCTCTCATTTCTCTTTCTCTTTACACACACACACACACACACACACACACAATGAAGTAGTCTTGTCACATAATACATGACTTTAGATCTTACTTTTATGTGCTTTATTTGTATGAACTTGATAAGTTAAAGATTGGCAATAACCTTTATTTGGCTGGAAGAGAGTGTGAGTGTCTAAAAGCCATTGGCTGGTCAGCTGCACTTTTCCTAGCCCCTGGCTGGAGAGTAGAGCTTGTTGGGGCTCTATTGTCTATATTCATGGGTGCTGCCAGGTTGGAGCTCCAAATCTGGGATGTATGAACCAAAAAAAAAAAAAAAGAAAGAAAAAGAAATCTAAAATCTCATAACTGTGTCCTTCCTTGGGTCCTGTGGTCCCTGGCCAATCTGCCTCCTTCATTTCATCTTTCAGAATCTTTTATGTTTATTTTACATATGATATTCAGGGAATTGGATTATATATAGTAGGAGGCATAGAAAGAAGTATGTCTACTTCATCTTTCCAGAAACAAAAGTCTTGAAAAGCATAAGTTAATAATTTCTTTCTCTAAACCATTATCTTATAACCATAAAGCATATACATTTATTGTATGAAACTTCATTTATTAGAAAGCATAAGTCTGTTCACTCTACGTTCAAATAGGTACATATAAGTGAGTAAATAAAATTTCCACAGAAAATGGAATTTATGTCAATGGAATTTATTATCAATATTATAATAACTATGATTTTAACTTTTTTGGTACTGAGGATTGAACCCAGGGATGCTCAATCACTGAGCCATATCCCCAACCCCTTTTATATTTTATTTAGAGACAAGGTCCTGCTAAATTGTTTAGGGCCTTGCTAAGTTGGTGAGGCTGGCTTTGAACTCATGATCCTTCTACCTCAGTTTCCCTAGCCTCTGGGATTACAGGTGTGCACCACAGCGCCTGGCACCCATAACTTTGATTTTCACCCAATAGTATATAAGAACTGTGGAGTAGGAAAACAGATTACTTAGGCAGTAGGTATTCCACAGAGCAGAAAACCTTTAGAAAAACTGCCAACAGGACTTAGTGATAGGAACACAGATAACTAAATAAAAACTATGGTTATTAATAACTCTAAGGAAAACAAAAGCATTATTTTTTTAAAAATATTTATTTATTTATTTTTTAGTTTTAGGTGGACAGAATATCTTTGTTTTTATGTGGTGCTGAGGATTGAACCCAGTGCCTCACGCGTGCTAGGCGAGCACGCTACCACTGCGCCACAATCCCAGCCCCAACAAAAGCATTATTAATATTTAAATTGTCCTAATAATGTAAACAACAATCACCGACTGAACTGTGGTGGAAGATACTATCAGGGAAAGTGTGTGAGTGAAACTTGGTTCAAGAGAGTTAAATCATCAACTACTTTCATAGTTTCTCACTAGATAATGACTATAATAGGTAAATTAATAGTTAATAGTATACAGATATTATTTATAAATATGGAAATAAACCCTAGAAGAAACAGCTAAGAGTTGATCACCAAGGCTTGTGGTAATAGAAGCGATTAAGAGATGGCTGGGAAAGAGATTTGTGCCTCTTTTAAAACACCAGTTAGCACAATTTTATTTTTTAAAACCTTAGCACATACAATGATTTCATAAACAATAAAATGCATTCGAAAGTAGTGGAGAATGTTTTTTAAATGATGGATAGAGAAAACAATACATCTACTACCCCACTACCCTAGCTTCTCGTAGGCCCCTTTTGTCTGGAGTCCCAGCCTCCTGCTCTCTTGCTGGACCATCTCTCCTCCCCGTGTGTTTCCTCCACCCCAGCTCCTCTCAGTTTCTCAGCCCCTCACTATTGTAGAAACTCGAACTGCCTATTTTCCTATCAGAGGAACAGACATTCTTGTCTTATATTTTATCAAAGACTTGGCCTGAGTGCTGAGTCCAGAGCCAGCTCTCATCCTGAGCACAGTAAGCTTTGAAGTTGATTCTTACTTGATTTCAGTAAACTGTACATTCTTTATGATGACGAGCTTGGCACATGTAGTAGCCCTCATTTGGCCTAGTTCCAATATGTACCAATTTCCTTTACCACAATTTAGTTAAAAAGCATCAGGTCCCCAACAGCACAGTTCAAATTTCAGTTGCCATGGTGCTGTGGTTTGAATTTGTTTCCCGAAGTTCATGTGTTGAAAACTTAATTCCCAACACAGCTGTCTTTAGAGCTGCGACCTTTAAGAGGTGATTAGGTCATGAGGGCTACGAATGTGTTAATGTCATTACTGAGGAGGTAGGTTCATTCTCGAAAACGTGGATTTATTGTAAAAGCAGGTTTGGCTCTCTCTTGCTTTGTAGATCTCTCTTGTCTTCTGTTGCTGTCACCAGATGTAAGCTCCTTGACCTTGGACTCCCCAGCCTCCAGAACTGTAAGAGGTAAATTTCTTTATAAATTACTCAATCTCAGGTGTTGTATTACAGTAACACAAAATTGACCAAGATACCTGGTATTTAAACTATGAGAAAATACATACTTTACAAACTTCACTGCTAGTTCTTCAGCCCACAAATTATTATATAAATAACAGACATGCATCATGATCAGTGACTAATCACATCACTTTTTTCAAAATCTGTCCCCACTCAGTCACTGCACATCTGTTATTCCATTTAGTCAAGGGCAGCCATGTCTGTAGTCGTGCTGTCTTCTTATATCATAAACCCATGTGATATTTTACACAACTAGATAAGTAAAAAAGATGAAATGGCAGCAAAGAAACAAAAATGTTAATGCTGGAAATCAAAATCAGTGACAGAAGAAATAGCTGCCTGTGGGCATGTCAACACCAACACCCCTGGACAGATTCTCCTCAGCTGGGGTTGCTCAGTGCAGGTGAACTCACCAACAAAACTGAGAGTAGTGAGTGTGATAAAGGTAGACAAAAGAAGTAACGGTGACAGGAAACTTCACATTACAGGAACTCTCAGAGATAAGCAAGCACACGTGGAAAGCACAATGTGAGACAAGCATGCCCTGGAAAGTGCAACGCATAGCAAGTTAGAAGCTGATGCAGTTTTAGAAGAGAGCAAGACGACTACCCAAAGCACAGAGGATGCCGGCTTCCTCTGGTCAGTTCTGTTCCTGGAAGACTGTGAACAGTTTTCAAAGTACTCTTGAAATTTTCTTTTACAAAGAAATAAAACACTTTAATTCTCAATATTTCTAATGTTTTATATGAAAGCTTGTTTTACTGTTTTTTCATTTCTGCATGCATTTGTGATGGACAGGAGTTTTAGTTTTTGACTGAAAGTGTTAAAGGTCACGGACAACTCATAATCTTACTGTTGATCATCGAAATTACTTTGCACAGTTTTACTTGCAGTCAACTTTATGGTCTGCACTACTGTGCAAATCAAGTGCAGCCTGTAAATGAAACCAAGAAATTTTTGTTTCCTCTCTTTTCCCTATCCCTGCCTGCCCTCTGCTGGAGGTGCCAGAGATTAGTGAAATTCTCCAGACAGCCAAGCTACACATAGTTGCTTCTCAACCTTTTATTTTTTGCCTTCCCCACCACCCTGGAGGGAGGCAGTTGTTCCCATCCAAAGCAAGGATGCTCCAACCCTCCTTCAGGTAGTCACTACATCCACACTGTAGAGAGGGCTCTGGTGCCATTAAGCAATCACATCATGTAACTAAGTTCTCTTAATTGAATTCTGTGCTCCTAATGTGACCTAATACAAGCTTATTATTGGACAGGACATTGGACAGGACATTAGTCCAACTGCTGGCCAATGCCAATGTTAACTTTAAAACTAAAATTTTTTCTGGGTTGGAAATGTGACCTCAGGGGTCATCACCTTGCAGCCTAGATTGGATTTCTGATTTATGCCAAAGTTTTCTTGATATTTTTTCTTTTGTTCCATTTCTGCAATGGTCCTCACTGACTGGATAATTACTTCTGGAAATGTCCATTTTAATAGCTACATAAAGCTATCTCATGTGACTAATACAAAAAACCGTACTGTTTCTAGAACTCCCAAATCTGTTCCCAGACTACTTAAATTCCAAGATACTGCATTAATCTCCTTTTACCCTGTCCTTAAAGTTTATAGTCCCCACTAATACAATGATTCTTTACCCAGTAGTTTACAGAAGCTAGGTCCACAGAAATGCTTAGTTAATAATTGTTCAGTGCTGATTAAACTAACATATGGTCATGGACACACAATGATGGTTCAGGTGACGACAAACTGTATATATGACAGTGGTCATGTAAGATTATCTTGTCTAGTGACATGGTGGCATCTTAGCTTGTATAAGAAAACTCTATGATGTTCTCACAATGAAGTCACCTAATAATGAATTTCTCAGAAGGAATCTCCATCATTAATTTCCCTGAATTTCATTTCCTTAATGTAATAACCAAGGTTATTACACGGCAAAGAGAATAGGAAACAGGATGCAGGCAAATTGTGTATGTATAAACTTAGACAAGGCTATCAAGACCTCTCTTTGCTCAAAAGTAAGAGAGATGTTCTAGAGCAGTTAGGAATATGGACTTCTAAAATTCTTTTATCTGCCTATCTCATTTTTTTTGGCTAAAAGAATATGTAGATTTATATCATGTAAATATATTTACATTTAGTTATGTAAAACAGAGCATCATATTTATACTTATTTATGTAAAATACGTAATCATATTGAGACAGTAAAGATTATAAGTTTAAAACAAAAAGTTAGAAGCTATTGTCTTAAACCTCTGAGATTCTGAATTATCTGTTTTGTTCAAACCCATAGATTTTTAGGTTCCTGTAACAAATTCTGACACATATAAAAGAACAAGATAAATAAGTGTTTGTATGTCCAACCCATATTGATAGTTCACATGTAACTTAATATGTAATTTGGCATGCTATTAAATAGATTTTCTTCTTATAAAAATTCCATAGACACTGCTGGCTACAAGGAAAGTTATTATTATGCTCAGTTTATATTTGGAAAAATGAAGACAAAGAAATGAAAGAAATGACTACTTTAATACTAGGTCTGGAAACAGAATGCTGAGACCACTCATTTATTTTACTTCATTATAGTAGTAATTTTTTTCTTTTGCTTGCATACTCTCTAGAATAGTTTTGAAGAGCAATATGCTCTCACACATTTTTGTGTTAACATTTGAATGATTTCTTCCTATATTTAAATAGCAACAAAGCATATAATCATATTGTAAGTATTGACACTTTTATTAATGAAAACCTATTAACACTCTTTTCAATGTATACAATACAATCTAAATACCAAAACATTTTATATGGACTGTCATTAATTTAAAAAAATACATGAACAGACTCTTTTCTAACATTAGCTAATTATATGTTGTTCCTGTTTTCTCTTGCAGTCATATTTCCATTTTACTTTATCCACAGAATTTGTTCTTTATGTTTGAGAGTTTAAAAATAGTAATGGCTGAGCCAGGCGCGGTGGCGCATACCTGTAATCCCAGCACTTTGGGAGGCTGAGACAGGAGAATCACAAGCTCAATGCCAGCCTCAGCAGCAGGAGGCACTAAGCAACTCAGTGAGACCCTGTCTCTACATAAAACACAAAATAGTGGCTCAGTGGTCGAGTACCCCTGAGTTCAATCCCTAGTACCAATAATAATAATAATAATAATAATAATGACTGTATCATACTTTTCTGCCACAAAAATGTATATGTTGAAATTTCAAATATGTTTCAGATATTTCCTATATTTATAAAACTTTTTATACTCATAAAACAGAGGGGTAAAATTTTGATCTGGATTGGGTTATCACAGTTCTTATAATACAATTGAACATAACATAAATACATTATTAAATTTGATAGTTATTAAACATAAGTAAAAGATTACTGGAACTATGTTAAGGAAATGGAGTTTTTTTCCCCTTTTTTTAGTTCAAATGCTGGTACATATATATTATTTATTGCTAGAACGTAACTGAATTCTGCAGAAATTGGCAGCAAAAAGAAAATTATTGATTATTTTTACACGTGGCTTATAAAAATTGTATTGATGACTCTTTGTAGCAGAATTCACAATCTATTCTCATTAAGCTAATAAATATCTAAATAAGTACATTGTAGGATAGAATGAACTGGTAGAAAGTGTTTGACCAATAAGAGCTAGGAGGAAATACATCCAAGTGAAAAATGAATATAGATTTTCTATAACTAATTATCTGTTTTGTTGTTGTTGTGTGTAGCAGTGCTGAGAATCAAACACTCAACTACCAGCCCATGTAACCTGTTACCTTTATGGAAGAGTTAATTACAAATTTTCTTTTTGCGCCTGACTGGATAACACAGGAAAGAATAAAACACTAACTCACTTCCAGTATGTAGTTCTGACACTTAAAAAAGTAATGCTGGGAGCTGGGGTCGTGGCTCAGTGGTAGAGCGCTTGCCTAGCATGTGTGAGGCACTGGATTTGATTCTCAGCACCACATATAAATAAATAAATAATATAAAGATCCATCAACAACTAATAAAAATATATTTTTTAAATATTTTTTTTTTTTAGTCGTAGATGGACACAATGTCTTTATTTTATTGCTTTGTACATGGTGCTGAGGATCGAACCCAGGGCCTCACGCATGCAAGGCAAGCGGTCTACCACTGAGCTACAATCCCAGCCCCCAAAAAATATATTTTTTAAAATGTAATGCCAGTACAAATAAAAAAGAAAAGAAAAAAATGTAATGTTGATCAGGGGGAATGATTGTGGCTATTTTCACTTCTTTCTTGAGTTGCACTGCTGAGCCCCAGGCTAGTGCTTTATGTAGGTAGCCTCACCATAGGCACTGAGACCCAGGGCCAGAGTCCCTGTGGGCAAGGGGATTGCTCTTATTTTGTGAGGCCGGGGACAGGTGAATGGGCACAGTGCCTTGAAGAAACACATGGTCTCAGGTGATCAGATTCAGACAGGAGTATATACAGGAGCTGAGGACCTGGAAGATGATCTCCTGTAAAACTACCCCAGATTGCATGCCCCTTAGAGAACTCCCCCAGATATCCCAATTTGAAGACTACAACAGAGACCTCTGAGACCCAGTGTTTTAAGTTGTTGTCAATCTTTTAGAAACCCAGGGATATGAAATCTGCCAGCTGTTCTATGAGAGACTGTCACTCAAGCTTGAATCATTCTGTGGCAACTGCCTTGCTCATGGGACTGTGCCGACTGGCTGCTCAACCAGTAGGGTGGGACACAAACACCTCAGTGGAAAACTATCCAGTGCCTTCAGTATCTTTCCATCTTTGAATGAACATTTATTTTCTTTTTTTAAAAAATATTTATTTTTTAGTTGTAGGTGGACACAATAGCTTTATTTTATTTTTATGTGGTGCTGAGGATCGAACCCAGTGCCTCCCGCGTGCTAGGCAAGCACGCTACCACTGCACCATAACCCCAGCCCCAACATTTATTTTCATAAGGGAAAAAAAACTGAAGTTATAAAACATGAACTGGCCACTCAATAAGGTGCGGAGGGGATATGAAAAAAGCAGGGCTTTAATTTTTAAAAACATTTACTTGACCTACATATTTACCTTCATATTTCTCAGTCTACACCTCTTTCTGCATGATTAACTAAAGTGCACACTTAACACTAAAATATCTGATTAGGTTGGCTTCATCTCCCAACTTAATAAATAATAAATTTTCTTATTGTTTAAAATAAACACATATATAGGTGTCCAAAAATTGTGTTTTCCAGATTTTCTTATATCTGTGATAATGAAATTTGTTCACATTTAACAGTTTAATAAACCCAGAATACAGAGGTAAATATAGAGATTAGATAAACTGTGATTCTGCATTTCAGATAATAAAACAATAGTGTCATGTTGCTAAGGAAGTTTCTATTTAGTAGGAACAAAACCTCAACAGTATTTTCCTTTCCTCTCAGTTCTACGAAACAATCCCTTACAATTCAATAAAACTACAGCCTGAAATGGTTTGGCATTCTTATTTTTATTTACCAATGCAGGGATCCCTATATGTAAATCCTACCAGAAACTATTCTCAGATTCCTGATCCTCAGAAACTGTTTGTTGTTTGAAACCTCCAACTGTTTGGGTAATTGTCTATACAGCACTAAATAACTGATTAACTACTTTTAGTTACCGTGCTTTGTATTGAACCTGTTACTTAAAATAATTGTCCTTTACTCCAAGTTGGTTATTTTTAGTTAGAACATTTCTTGCCATTAAGGAAATATGTCCTAGCTTGGCAGGTCTTAAAGGGGTGGTTCCACCCTCTTACCCTAGGGGCAACCTAGGTCTTTGTGAGGGGGATTTTTGTAATCTCAGAAAGATTATGGGTGATAGAGCACTAATCTCCAGGATATATAAAGAACTCAAAAAACTTAACACCAAAAAAACAAACAACCCAATCAATAAATGGGCCAAGGAGCTGAACAGAAACTTCACAGAAGAAGATATACAATCCATCAACAGACATGAAAAAATATTCAACATCTCTAGCAATTAGAGAAATGCAAATCAAAAGTACTCCAAGGTTTCATCTCACGCCAGTCAGAATGGCAATTATCAAGAATACAAACAACAGTAAGTATTGGCAAGGATGTGGGGGAAAGACACACTCATACATTGCTGGTAGAACTGCAAATTGGTACAACCAATCTGGAAAGCAGTATGGAGATTCCTTAGAAAACTTGGAATGGAACCACCATTTGAGCCTGCTATCCCATTCCTTGGTCTGCACACAGAAGACTTAAAAACAGCATACTACAGTGACGCAGCCACTTCAATGTTTATAGCAGCTCAATTCACAATAGCTAAACTGTGTTACCAACCTAGATGCCCTTCAATAGATGAATAGATAAAGAAACTGTGGTATATATACACAATGGAATATTACTCAGCAATAAAGAGAACAAAATTATGGCATTTGCAGGTAATGGATGGAGTTGGAGAACATCATGCTAAGTGAAGTAAGCCAATCTCAGAAAACCAAATGCCTAATGTCCTCTTTGGTAAGTGGATGCTGATCCACTATGTGGGGGAGGACACGGGAAGAATGGAGGAACTCTGGTCACAGGGGTGAGAGAAGGGAGGGGTAGGGGGACAGTAAAGATGATGGAATATGATGGACATCATAACCCTAGCTTTATGTATGACTGCATGTATGTTGTGATTCTAGATCACATACAACCAGAGAAATGAAAAGTTGGGCTCCATCTGTGTACAATGAATCAAAATGCACTCTGCTATCATGTAAACCTAAATAGAATAAATAAATAAATTTTAAAAATATATTTTAAAAAAAGATTATGGAGCTCACTGGCTTCTACGGGTGGAAGCTAAAGGTGTTAGGTATCCTGCAATGCAGAAGATACTTCATTTCAAGATAGGAAAACCTAGCAATTGTTTTAAAAGGAGGGTATTGCTCTAATCAAGTTGAGAGCTACTAGCCTAAGGAAGGGACTGTTATACTTTACATGGGGAAGGGACAACAAAATCTGCTAATGTCTTTTTGAAATGGTCCATAAGAGAAAGATAAAAGAAGTTAGGACTTTATTACATGGAGTATAATTTGCTCAAAAACTCATATTTAAGAGTGAAAACTTTGTAATCATAAAAATTTTGCTTAAACATTTTTAAAGAGAAGACAATGTTTAATTTTAGGTAACAGGACAGTTGGTGACAAATAGAATTATGTGCTAATGGAAGGAAATATGAGGCAAGTGAAATACAGAGATGTCAGTTACAATGGCGCCAGCTTGGATTCCCAGCTACTTAGGAGACTGAGGTGGGAGGATTACAAGTTTGAGGTCAGCCTCAGAAACTTAGGGAGACCCCGTTGCAAAATAAAAACAAAACAGAACAGTAAATGTAGACCAGTGGTGGAGCACTTGCCTAGCACATGCAAGGCCCTGGGTTCAATCTCCTATACTGAAAAGAATAAAATGTCAGCTGGGCAGGTGTCACATACCTGTAATTCCAGTGACTCAGGAGGTTGAAGCAGGAGGATCGAAAGTTTGAGGCCAACCTCAGTAATTTAGGGAGACACTCAGCAACTTAGAGAGACCCTGTCTCAAAAAAAAAAAAACCACACACACACAAAATGACTGGGATCATAGAGTGCCCTGGGTTCAATCTCCATTACCAAAAAATTAAAAAATAAAGAGAGAGAGTGTGTGTGAGAGAGGTGTGTGTGTGTGTGTGTCAGGTACAGTCTTATTGTCTATGGCAATCTAAACTAGGCAAATACAAAATTATGAAAGGAAGGCAAGGACAAAAAGTTACCAGGCTGTGATGAAGCTTTATTTTGGCACAATTTTTATTTTTATGTGGATATTAAAATATGCATGCTATTGAATTGATCAAAGATTGATTTAATGTGGATCACAAAATACTTGAAATCCGTAGACGTATTTTAGGAAAACTTGGGTATTTCCATATAGCATTCAGAGTGATTTTTCTTTGATAATACATTTTTAATTAAATATAATATGGGTTTATATGAATTTTTAAAAAAATCCTTGTTCCAACTCTTGGAACATGTCAAATGAATTATCACTGTCTGTAATGCTCCCATTTGGGTTGATAAGGCAAGTTCCCCTAGAGAGAGGACCTAGGAAAGGCAGAGGATATTTTGGATCAAAGTATAATCAATCATCACCACCATCTTCTTATAAGGCAGTATAATAAAGGATTGAAAATGGTTCGGAAGGGCTGGGATTGTAGCTCAGTGATAGAGTGCTTGCTTTGCACGCGTGAGGCCCTGGGTTCGATCCTCAGCACCACATACAAAGCAATAAAAATAAAGACATTGTGTCCATCTACAACTAAAAAAATATTTCAAAAATGGTTAGGAAGGCAGAGCCTCTGGTTATTAATATTTTTAAGTCAAATATATGTTTACATAGAACAAAAAAATCACCATCATTAGTGTATAGTTCTACAATTTTGGAAAAAAGCATAAAGCTGTAAAACTAGCACACATTCGACATTTGGAATGGTTCTATCACTATCAAAATTCCTTTTTTAGTAAAGACCTCTACCTACCACCAGTCCTTAACAACTTCTGATCTGTTATCAGTATTTTTAGTCTGGCTTTCTCCAGAATGTCCTATAAATGAAGTCATACAGTATGTAGCTCTTCTATTCCTTTCTTCTCACTTAGCATAATGCATTTGAGATTTATCTGGGTGATCAGTTCTTCATTCTTTTACTGCAGAGTAGCATTCCACTATACAGATGTAGCAGGCTTTGTTAAGATATTTGCCAATTGAAAGACAATTCGGTTGTTTTCAGCTTTTGGTAATGAAGAATGAAGTCACTATTAATATTCATATGTAGGCTTTTGAGCAAATGTAGGTTTTTATTACTACTGGGTAAAAACCTAGGAGAGGATGGTTATATCTTATTTGTAGGTGTATGTTAAGTTTTATAAAAAACTGCTTAACTATATTTTAAGGTAGCTGTATTATTTCTTTTTCTCATCAGTGATGTATGAGAGTTCTAGTTGCTTCATATCCTGACCATCATGTAGTATAGATTTTTTAAGTTTAGACATTCTGATAGGTATGTAGTGGTACCTCAATGGATTTTAATCTGATGTCACATTTAAGAAATATTCATTTATCTCTGTTCTCATATTCTTTTACTTCCAGAATTTCCATTAGTTTTCTTATATTTTGTATATCTTTGCTGAAATACCATGTCAGTTCATGCTTATTGTCTATCTTTTCCCCTAAAGTCTTTAACATATTAAAAATAGTTATTTTAAATGACTTGCTGGATAGTTCCAACATCTGAATCATCTCTAAGTCTGGTTCTATTGATTGCTTTATCTCATGATAGTAAGTTATTTTTTTCTGGCCTCCTTTTTTCCTTTAAAATATTTTTTAGTTGTCAATGGATCTTCTATTTATTTATTTGTTTGTTTATTTATATGTGGTGCTGAGGATTGAACCCAGGGCCTCACACATGTCAGGCAAATGCTCTAACACTGACCCACAACTCCAGCCCTTTCGTACCTTCTTAATTGTCTCATCATTTTTGAGATGCCAGACACCATCATCATCATCATCGTCATCATCATCATCATACGTAGTAATAGTATTGGTAGTGGTAGTGGTAGTAGTACTACCAGAGATTGAACACAGGGGTACTGAACCACTGAGCCACATCCCCAATCTTTTTTTATTTTTCATTTTGAGACAGGGTCTTGCTAAGTTGCTTAGGACCTTGCTAAGTTGCTGAGGCTGGCTTTGAACTTCCATTCCCCTGCCTCAGCCCTCTGAACCACTGAGATTACAGGCATGGGCCACCTAATGGGACAGCAAACATTATTTATAGGACAACAGAGACTGAGATACATAATGATTATACTTGGAAATGAGCATAACTCCTTTGCTGCTAGGCTGTGTGGGGGTTGGGTTAATCTAGCTAACAGATAAACAGGTTTTGTTGTTGCTGGGTTAGCTTCAGTAACTGCTGGCCTCAAATTCCTATGGTGTTAGCTTGTCCTTAGGGTGGGTCTTGGGTGCCAGAGAGTCTTTTTTCCATGTTCCTACTTTACTCTCAGCCTTTGGCCCATTCTGTGTATCTGCACCACAGAGGGGGTCTCTCTATATTCTTGCCCATCCCTGCGGAGTAGACTGCTATTGTTACTCAAGGTTGCAATCAGTTTTCTTTTATTCCTTTATCTTAGAGGTGGGGTTCCTAAGTGATCCTACCTCTCTTTCCCATGGCAGCCAAACTGCTGTGCATCTTCAGTAGGTCTTGTAGGGGACTTTCCTACACCAATTAGTGGTAGGATAAAAATGGACTCTTCCCTGTCCCCCAACAATGATGCTGATTTTTCCTTTAACCCTTTTCCTCGCTGTAGTGGTTCTTCACTTTATCTTAGGGATACCAATTTTCTACCTCTTCCCAAGTGGCTTAAGGAATTTTCCTTAGGGAAGCAACTAAATGGGGCTTTGTGACTTCCCCACAGCAACCATATTCCTCTCCTACAGGCCTTCACCACAAAGGAAGATTCCCTCTGGTCTCCTACCCTGACTCTGATCTTTTCATGAGCATCCATTCAAGGCCTAGAAGAACGGTAAGTACAAAGTCCTTTATATTGATGGCTCTCAGACACGTTTATTCTGTTGTTGCAGAGCAAGGTCTCTGGCTCTGTGGATGTCCTCTGTCACCATCTTTGCAATCATGCCAGAAAGATCTCAGATAAGTTGCTCAGAGTAGCAGGCATGCATTTATTAGAAGGCACAGGAAAAGAGAGAAAGGTGAAAATCTCAAGGAAGAGAATGAGTCCTTTCAGAGAGGAGAGGTATGGCACACCACTCCTGCCCTCTAGTTTTATTAGGGGTCCCAGGAAAGTTTCCAGAGAGTCCTGCCCAGGTCCACCTCTTGACTTTTAACTGACAATAAGATTGCATGAGACTTTCAAGCCTCCACTCTGCGTGATCTTGTCCCGAAAGGGGATATTTTACTATTCTAATGACATGCTAGAGATCTAAGGCAACTCTGGGTCACTTTGGCCCATGCAGACTGGTCCTAATTGGAACTTGTTCTTACGGATTTTATGGTTGAAGGGCTTTATTTATAATTATCTTGTCCCCTTGAGTCCTGGAATCTGGTCTGTGTAAAGGTCACAAATATCCTCGCTCCAGGGTAACTTCTGTTCTTATCAGCAGAGAAGAGTTTTTTAACCTGCATTTCTCCTGCAGAGAACAGGTGTTTTTTTTTTTTTGTTTTTTTTTTCTTTTTTTCTTTTTTCTGAGGAATGTAACATATCCCACTGACTTAAGCCAGGAAAGGACTACAGGTAAACTTCTTTTTAAAAGAAAGTGTGTGGGTGTCAGCACAGTAGGCCCAGTCTATAGAATTATCCCCTGAACCTCAGGTTCCCACTGCTCATGTCTGTCTGTTATGTATCACTGTCATGTTAGCTTGAGGTCAGATCTCTGCAATTTTTTGGACATTTCTGATGAATTCTTCTTACTTATGTGATGATAACCGCATTGCTACTTCCTGTGCTGTCAAAGGTGAGACACAGTTGGAAACTTGTATTCTTCGAGGGACTTTGAATTTCAGGCTACCTGATTGCTCTATGGTTTCAGATATCTGGTAGGTTCAATAACAATTATGATTTGTATTTTGTCTGTAGTTTTCCTTATTTCTAGGTCAGGAGTAGTGCTCTTGTCTACTATGTCCTTGGTAGAAGCAGAACTTCAATTGTATCTTTAAAAACATCCAAGAGACTAAAATTTTATAAATTTCCTCTTCACATTTGGAATTATGAAAACACTCAAATATTATGAGTGCCATAATATCAGGTAAATGAAAGTTTCCTACAAGAAGCCATGGGATGTCACAGGAATGTTCTTTTGCTGGTAGAAATGGCTGGGTAACCACCAAAATCTTTATGCTACCTTCTAACTGTGCTCTAGAAAAGAGAAAGTTGCAGAATTGATGTGATCCACTTTCAAGTTTGACCCATACAAACCTCTCATGTGATGCTCCTCCATGCTCCTTTCTCTGCCACCAGGTGGATGCAAATGGCCACCGTGATGGGAGAAGTCAGATGTGTGAGATGGCAGAGGTTCCATAAGCCTGGAGCCCTGATAGACAGATATATCAGAGCTCACACACTCCTACTCCCCCAACCTGGAACCAACTTGGATTATTTCATGGACAAGAAATAAAGTTTTTGATATGTTTTAGCTATGATTACATACTGAGATCAAAATGTCACAGCAAATAGCCAACCTTAATATCCTCTCCTTTCTTTCTCTTGTCTGGTCATCTTGTCAACAAACTCTGATAGGAGATTTTATCAGGCTTGCCAGTTATCTGTAGGCCATTCATGAGAAATGCTCTTCTAAACCCTTACCATTCATGTGCTGGTGAAGACAAGAAACTAAAATTTAGTTGAAATTTAGAAAAATATTTTTAAGTGTTATAGAGGCTTCATCTGATGTCTTGACTTCAAATTATTAGTGCTGCCTGTAGTGCTGTGTTGGGAAATTATTTGAGGCAGTGCCGAGGCTAATAGAAAAGAACATTGTGATTAATTAGCAATAACTGTCATGGGCAAGTGAGGTAAGAACAGTGGCATGCATTCAAAAACTTAGTCATCCCTGGGACTGAAGCCAACCCTTTTGGATGAGCACAGTGGGCTCTTCCTCGAAATACAACCCAGATCTGTAAGTCCCACGTAAGAAGCTCTGATCATTGAGGCAACGTCCCTGCCATGGCTCTTATTTATATAAATTGGTGTGATTTCTCAAAAGCCTTAATAGGCAAACTTATTAAAAATTTAGATTTCCCTTTACCTAAATTCTGCTTGTTTAGTTTAGAAATCAGGTATGTTTCAGGACTCAAAAATTCTAGTAAAACAGTTTTGAAGGAATCCACACTGCTACCATCTAAGTGGATAAGCAGATTATTCTATTCTCTAGGATTGAGACCTGGTGTCTTTAAATCTAAAACCAATTAACTTTCTATCTGGCTTATAGACTGGCTTGAAAAATAGAAAGACAAAGAATAGTCCCTTAATATAGGTGGTTAAAAAGGCCCCCTCCTCTGCTGTCAGAGCTAGCGCTTACTCACAGTGGCTCTCAAACTCTTGGGTTTCTTTTTTATTTTAATACTAATTGATTGATTTATTTTAATTAGGTATATATGACAGCAGAATGCATTTTGATTCATTGTACACAAATGCAGCACAACTTTTCATTTCTCTGGTTGTACACGATGTGGCATTGTACCATATGTGCAGTCATACATGAACCCAGGGTACTGATCGCTACATGTACTTGTTATTTTAGATGACGAAATGCTGAAGTGCAGATACACAAACCTGAGCTCAACTTATACTGTCTGCAAACAAAATTTCAGCCTAATCTCTTTAATAAAAGTATTAGAGATTTTCTATTTTCATAGGAAATGGGAAAGAGTAATTCCATTTCAATGCAAAATAAAATCACTGAGTCAAGAAATTCAGAAACAGACTTATCCCAATTGACAGATATTCTGCAAAACAACCTGATCAATAGTCTTAAAAAAAGGATTAATGTCACAAAAGGATTAAAAAAATAGTGCTAACATGGTGAACTGCCTTAGATCAAAAGACACCAAAGAGCACAACAACAAACTGCAACGTGCCTCTCAGATAAAACAGAACACACAAAGACAAAAATGGTATGTTTTGGCCTATTGGAGAAATTTGAATATAAACTTTATATTAGATCATAGGATTCTATCACGGTTAAATTTCTTGAGTGTGATAATTATAGGATGTCCTTGTTCTTTGAAAACAGGTGCTATAGGATTTAAGCCCATGATGTCAAAGTGTCTGCATTTTTACCAAATGTTACACAAAGAGAGGTAAAGCCAATGTGGCAAGAGCGGGTGAAGCTAGGTGAAGGGGAGACAAGCACTTCCTGTTCCAGTTTTATAAATTTTCTGTAGGTTTGAATATTTTCAAATACAGAGTTGATGAAAATAAATAAAATGACAAAACATTTAGATAATAATATATATTTTATTTTTATCTTATCAAATGTTTAAGATAGATATGACCATTAGTAATGTTTAGAATTTTTAGTTATAAACATATAATTATTATTATTATTATTTTTTAAATATTTTTAGTTGTAGTTGTCAATGGACCTTTATTTTGTTTATTTTTTTATGTGGTGCTGAGGATCGAACTCAGTGCCTCACATATGCTAGGCAAGTGCTCTACTGAGCTACAGCCCCCAGCCCCAACATATAATTATTTTAAAATGTGGTTAAGTAGATGGGCGAATTTACTCATTAACCCATCATTTCTCTTTTTTAAAAAATATATTTTTACTTTTAATTGGCACATGTTTAATGATCAGACCAGGGTACCCATTATCTTATCCTTTTTAACATGGGTATTATACTTCTCCTTTCTAGTCTCTTCCTATGTGAATATGTGACAACACATTGTGGTCATTTTCATTATCCTTACTACTTCATAGTGGACATTCCTAAGAAGTTCCTATAATACTATATCCCAAGCACTCACAATGACCACTTTTGATGAGTTCATGGCATAATTTGAGAGAACATATAGTTTCTCTAGTGATTCTGTAAGTTTATTTGTGAAAGAAATACTTCAATGAGCATCTTTGGCCACAACCCCAGACCCCGTGATTTTTTTTTTTTTAAAGTTTTTTTTTTTTTTTTTAGTTGTAGATGGACACAATGTCTTTATTTTATTGCTTTGTATGTGGTGCTGAGGATCGGACCCAGGGCCTCACGCATGCGAGGCAAGCGCTCTACTGCTGAGCCACAATCCCAGCCCCTGTGATTTATTTTTTAAAACTGCTAAGTGAGGAGTCGGAGCTTAACAAAAGTGAACCATTTCAAATAGTTCTGTTTCTTTGAGTCTTAATATTTTTTGATTGATCACCCTCCCCCTCACCAAATCCTCCCCAGCTAGTTGTGGGACTTTGGGTCTCTCTTTGCCATTTAGATGAGGTTTTTTTGCGCTGAGAACCTGGATACTAAGAGGTCAGTGAGAGTCGTAGAAAGTCTTTAAGCTTTTCAATATTAAATCAGTCTAATAAAAGTCAGACATTTCTCTCAATGAAACTCAGGTGAATGAGCTTAGAGGTGGGATCTTCGGCCCCAGTCAAGCTTTGATAAATTCCAGTCAATAATTATATCAACAGCTCAACTGCAACCTGAGATCCTGAGCCAGAAACACCCAACTGAACTTCCCCCAGGTTCCTGACTCACAGAAATTGTGTGACATAATAAATGTTCGTTGCTTTGAGCTGTCATGTTTTAGAGTAATTTGCTATACAGCAATAGATGACTGATACAGATTGTGGAAGTGGGATGTGGTCTTAACAAAAACATAAAATATGGACAAAAACTTCATAAAACAACAAGTCTAAGTAGTCCACGAGCATATGCAAAGCAGCTCATCATTAGTCATCAGGAAAATGCACATTAAAACCGTAATGAGATACCACTACACACCTACCTGAAAGGCTAAAATTAAAAAGATTGGCAACTCCAAGTTTTGGTGAGGATGTGGAGTGACTGACTGGGTTTCTCATACATCGCTGACTAGAAAATAAAATGATGCAGCCACTTTGAAAAACCACCAAAGTTAACCCAAAGCTATTGCTATTGACCTAGAAAGTACACTGGCAGATTTATACCAAGAGAAATGATTGCATATGTCCAAGAAGGGTATGTAAATGTTCCTAGAAGTTTCATCCATGATAGGCCTAAACTGCAAATAACCCAAATATTCATCAGCAGGAAACTGGATAAAAAACTGTAATGTATCCAGGCAATGGAGTACTAGTCCATAATACATACAGCAACTTGGAAGAATCTCAAAAGGATTATTTTGAGCCAAAGTAGTACATGCTACATGGTTCTCTTTATATACTATTCAAGAACAGATGAAGCCACTCTGATGATAACAATGAGTAGGAGTTAACTCTGGTAAGTTGTCTTGACTAGAAGGCAGCAGGAAGAAATTCTCTAGGGAGATGAAATGTTCTGTATTATTACATGGATGGTAGTCACACTGGGCTATGCAGACGTCAAAAGAAAAGTCACAATGTAACTTGAATGACAGTTCAGCAGATTTTGCAGTTCATTTTCATAAAATAAAATATATTCATTTGTCTATTTAATAATTATTTTAAAATTTCAATACTACCTCAATAGTTTCTGTGTGTTTCTGATATTTCATATACTCCTAAGTATTTAAATAAATATATGGACATTTATCTAAAAATAATTTTAGGGAGAATAAAAGCAGTTTTTTAATTGGTCATATTGTTAGGAATTTGGGGTTGTATGTGAGGTGTGTCTGTTGATAGCTCTCTTTAAAGAACAAGAACTAAAAGTGACTTGACTCAAAATCATAGTATTCTGCACTTTGGAGGCAGATGGAGTCAAGGTGTTTGATAATATTTAGTTTGGAGATTTAGTTCCTACATTAATCAATAGTATGTAATTTTACAGTCGTACTTGTCACAGCTATGCTGGCCAAATATTTTTGCAATGTTTTCCTTGGTTTTAATAGAAAGTAGCAAGAGATTTTATAAAATTCAATAATATATATATTTTTATTAATAGGCAAAATCCAAAATAAAGTATATGCGTGGTTAAAAAAAAAGTCACAAAAACATACCCTTAAGATATATTCATTTTACAGCCTAATAAAATACAACAAATTGTCCAGAGTTCTTTCTGTGGCCTTTTAGGCCCTAATGATCATGTCTGTGGCTTCTTATGACTTCATCTCCTTACAGTCTTCCCCTTAGTCACTCCAAAAAAATGCTGACTTTCTTCCTGGTCCTTGAATACACAAAGCAGGCTGCCACCCCAGGGCCTTTGCATGGATGCTTCCCAGTCAGTACTCTCTGTACTCAAATATCTGCTCAAATATCATCCTTTAACCTACCCAGGTCTCTGGTTGTCATAGTGATAGTTCTCTGGAAAACAGCCTCAGGCAAGGACTATGTGTTAGTGCTTTATCTAGGAGATACAAATCCACACAGCTGGTTACTGGTCACTTAAAACAACAGAAATCTATTGTGTCACTGTTCTGGAGATGAGCAGTCCAAAGTCAAATTGTGGCTAGACCGTGTTCCCTCACAAACCTCTAGGGGAGAATCCTTCCTTGCCTCTATCTACTGGCATTAGCAGATGTTCCTCATCTCTCTAGCCTCTGCCTCCCCCTGTCACACAGCCATCTTCTTCACGTGTGTCATTTTATTTCTTGTAAGAACAAAAGATCAGATTAAGGCCCTCTCTAGTGACCTCATCTTAACTCCATTACACCTGCAAAGAGTCTATTTCCCAATAAAGTCACATTCACAGGTACTAGGGGTTAGAACTTCAAAGTATGTTTTCAGGGATCACCATATAACCTATAACAGCACTCAGGCTTGACCACACAGACAGGCTGTGTGGAGAATCTGTGGGCTGGAAAGTGTATGAGAGACAGAGAGAGAGAGGTATCTGCACAGTAGCCTACAACTGGCTGTCTCTCTGGTCAAAGTCCATGCATGGGGAATTCAATTCCTTACATTCAGGTTTGCATCATTCAGCCACATGGGCAATTGCCTAGGAAACAAAGTCCTACAGTTTGTTCTTTCAACTGTTTGAAAATGGAGAAAAGACCCAGACCTTCTAATCTTGTGACTGGTGAGCCTTGGGCAGTGAAACCACAGGGGCCTGCGTAAAGTCTTGGAGTTGCTGGCTGCTGTGGCAGCAGGTGGCCCAGGGAGGGATAGGTGGTGTGGAGTTGGGTCCCAGGTTCTGCTGGGAAGCTTCTGACTACCTTATATATAGGAAATAGAGGCCCTTTCCCTGTCTCTGTAATTTCCTATTTTGTTTAATTGTTCTTCATAGCATTGTCTTCACTAGACATATTATATGTGTGTCTATATGTGTGTTTATTTGGTTGTGTTTCATTTTACCCACTACTGAAACATTCCGTTCAAGGAGGACATTTGTTTTCTGCTCTTTCCTCAGTGACTAACACAGTGCCTGGCACAATGTAGGTGTCAATAACTATTTGTTGAATTGAATTAATGGATATAGAGAAATGAAAATGCCACCGAAGGACATGGTTACCTGCCTGTCTTCCCGCTGCCCTAAATAATCCTGTCACCAAAACTCCTCCCATGACCTGGCCCTGCCCACTGCCCACCAAAAGGGCCCACGAAAAATAACTGACTCCTCCCATGGCCTGGCTCTGCTAAGGCTGTATATAAAGCCCAGAACCTCATGGCCAGCAGCCCTTATAACCCCCAAAATGAGCCACATCAAGTGTTTGTCTTTGCTGCTGAATAAAGAAAAGCTTGCTGATCCGAGATCTGCTTCCTGCATTCGTCATTTGTGCACTGATGTGCCTAAAACCCCAACCAAATCTATTGGGAGGTGGCTGACAGGGGTGGCAGTGGGATTGTCTTGTAAGCACTTCAGGGCCTAGGTTTAGCTGAAGCAGGTTCCATTTGTAGGGTTTAAATATGCAGCTCCTGGAAGAGCCTAGCTTGTGTCTACCACACCTCTGGGTCTACAGGCAGAAGAAAGTGCAGATGGAGGGGCTCTCTTCTTTTTGGGGTTTGGAGAGTTGAAGTAGGGATGGTCCATCTTGCCCAGAGGGGAGGGTCTTATACCTGCAGGGTCAAAGTGAATTAAAAAACTCTTTCCATTTTTACGTCTTCCTAAGCCTTCTGAGTTATCATCTACCTCTGAATTGAACTAGTGCTTTCAACTGAGAAATGCCAAAAATCGTATCTTCTTTATTAGTTGTGGCACTACTATGTTTTCTTTTTCTTTTTTGTGGTGCTGGGGATTGAACCCAGGGATTTGTGCATGCAAGGCAGGCACTCTACCAACTGAGCTATAGCCCCAGCCCAGACCACTATGTTTTTAAAGCAAAAATGAGTGTCCCTTAGTCAAAAGTGTTCAGCTCCTTATTATTTTAGTCAGTCAAGATTTTATGTCTTTAAATGACAATTCTCCATTTTACTTTCAAGTTCTGTGTGTTCTTGATTTAACATAATCAATATGACTTTTAGTCTCATTCTGTCTTTCCTGTGCTTATTTTTTCTGTGGAATTCCCTGCATAATCTATTTTTGAAATATGCAGGAGCCCATATTGGATTACAGATGAAAAGAAATGATAATAAATACCAGGTGACTGTAATTCACTTGAAATTGTTTGTATGGTAATTTTCTCTATTAATGTGAAAAATGTATATAATAACACAGGTAGAGATTTTCAGAGTTGAAGAATATCCTATGTGTCACTTTCACAATATCAAAAAGCAATGGCAGCTTGTGATTGCACCAAGATAGATAAACTCCATTGGAAAATAGACCAAAAAACTAGAGCCGTGATATGGTGACACTTTCCTCGCTCCAAATCATCTGACTAAGCTCATTACTGCAACTTTACCAACCCAACTTGAAGAATTGGCACTGGGCAATCTTTCATAAGCTTGTAGGGCAGCCATTGTTTTGGTGAGGTAAGGTGTTGAGGGTCTTTGGTCCTTTGGACCAGCATGATTTGCATATCAATGACCAACCATTCTGGGATTCCTCAGAAACTGTCCCTTTTGAGAAGAAGGTCAGGTGGAGCATTCAGTTCTCACAGCCAACTTCCCAAGGCAGGGAGTTCATATGGTATATGAACTAACACAACATAACTACCAATTTTCTTTATTTAAGAGGTCAATATGCTTCCCTAGCATACAGTTTTACTGCCAGAGGGGGAATTTTTTTTTCCTTTTCTTTTAGGACTTGCTTCCATTGACTAATTCACAGAATTTAACTGATTGATTTTAAAACTGGCAGTTTTCTTGACTGTATCTTTCTGTAAAATAAGGGACTATAACATCACTTACCCTCTTCACCAGAAATACAAAAATGGAATTTTCCATTAGTCCTTTATGAATCTGGAGGTTGGAAGGCAATCACCAGAGAAGACAAGCCCAAACTGATTGTTTTCTTGCTTTTCATGATATTTGGTTGCTTTAATTCTAGTGCCCTAAAGTTGGAGCTATATAAAGTGCATTTAAGACTAAATAGTTATCTCCTCTCTGATTTGATTTTACATGCCATAATTATACAAATACAAAAAGCAACGCAAAGCAAAAAATCTGCTTCTAAAACTCTCAAAAGAACTGTCACAATACATAATTTAATACTGTAAATACTGAGGTTATAAGCATGGGTCATTTATGACTTTGCCTTATCAGTAAGATAAAACAATAACGCTTTTGTTCTTGTAAACACAATTCTAGTCATTTTTATATCCTCTTCATTATTGTTTCAAGATTTTGATCCAGGGGCTGGGATTGTGGCTCAGTGGTGGAGTGCTTGCCTAGCACAGGTGAGGTACTGGGTTCAATCCTCAGCACCATATAAAAATAAATAAAATAAAGACATATTAAAAAAGACTGGGCTGGGGTCGTGGCTCAGTGGTAGAGCGCTTGCCTCGCATGCGTGAGGCACTGGGTTTGATTCTCAGCACCATGTATAAATAAATAAATAAATAAAATAAGATCCATCAACAACTAATAAAAAATATTTAAAAAAAAAAAGACTTTAGGGACTGGGATTGTAGCTCAGTGGTAGAGTGCATGTGAGGCACTGGGATTTGATTCTCAGCACCACATAAAAATAAATACATAAAATAAAGGTATTACGTTCAACTAAAAAATATTTTTAAAAAGACTTTAATCCAAATATATAACCCCTCATGGACAAATCATCAAAGTTTTCAATCAAAACCACAAACTTCCTATTATAACCCACTAAGTGGGGATCTCCTCATCAGATAGATGGTTTTAATTACACATTTCTTCTTTAGAAAGCCCAAGGGTCCATAGAGTTGTATTTTCCTAATGAGTATGGGAATCCTTACCACTCCCAGGTGAATAGCCTGCCTGGAAAGGCAATTCCCTTGGTTGAGTAGGAAAGAATGTTAAAGACATGGAAAAGGAAGTTGACTGGATTCAGTTGTCAGTAGCCTAAGTCACAGATGTTAAATTTCAAGTTTCATCTGAGGCACTGAAGTAGAATAATATGAAATTCCAAAGTGAGATGCTACAAAGCAGACTATAAATAAAAATACCAAAGATCAGATTTATGAACCTAAAACTCTTTACCCAAAAGAGTAAACAAAAGTGGTTAGGAAGTGGAAATTGAGGTAGGACTTTGGAGGAGTTGCAATGGTTATTTTTATCTGTCAACTTGACTAGGTTATGGGGTGCCCAGTTTAAACATTATTTTGGAGTATGTCTGTGAGGGCTTTTCTGGATGAGATTAGCATTTGAATTAGTGAACTCAGGCAAGTAGATTGACTTCCCCAATAAGGTTAGGCATCTTTCAATCTGTTGAGAGCCTCGATAGAACAAAAGGTGGAAGAAAGAGGGATTTGTTCTATTTTTCCCGGTTTCACTGCTTGAGATGAGACTTCTTATCTCATTTTCTCCTGCCCTTGGACTGGGATTTGTATCATCAGCATTCCTGGTTTTCAGGCCTTCCATCACGAATTGAATTGTACCAGCATCTTTTGGGGGTCTTCATCTTCCAGACAGCAAGCATATCTTGGGACTGTTCAGACTCTATAATCATGTAAGCCAGTATGATATAAGCAAAGGCCCAATCTATGATAGAATTTCCAAGTATGGGAAAATATGGGGACTTATTCTATCTCTATTAATGAGCTGTTGATGTATATTTTGCAATAATTACCCAGTGCTATGTATGTGTAGCTCTCATGTGAAGAATAGCAGAGCTCAGCAGAGAGTAAATGGAATAAAGATTGTGACACCAAGTGTAAAATAGCTTCAGTGGGAAGCTTTAGTGTTTCTTAGGGAGACCCATCCCTCATGTCCTTCACAGTCAAATTTGTAATTTACGGGTGTTAAGGAAGGTCCTTTAGTGTAAGTGATGCTTGATCCTTATCACTAGGTCTATATGAAGTGCAGAGGCCACATACTATTTATCCGTATTGCACAGAGATTAATAGCTAAAAGTTAGCACATACTATGTGCTTAGCACTTATGTTAAATATTCTATAAGCATCATGTTCACGTGTAATACATTAATCTATCCACTTCACAGATGATGGAACAGCCTTAGGCTAAGTAATTTATTTTATGACAAGCATTTAGAGGAAGATGGAACTGCAGCTTGAACTCGCTGTCTACCTCCAAATTCCTAACTTTGAACCTCTGCTTAGATGAACAAAAATGTACCTTAAACATTAAGCAACTTATTTAAGGGCCTACATGTTGTTAACAGACATGAGTCTTTTAACAGCTTGTCTTCAACTCAACAGATTTCTAGTGGAGATCTTCAACTCTTCATAGTGAGAGAATTCCCTAAAAATGCATGAGTAAATTATAACTACATTAGAATATTTGGTAGCCAGTAAAAAATTCCAACAAGGATTTTTAAAAACATGTAAAGCATTTTTGCATTCCAAGTCTAAAAAGCCTATAAACTATATTAATGTTTTCAAATGTGTGTGAATACATTTTTATACATATGCATATATATATATATACTCAATTGAATGTAAGCAGTGAGTTCTATGTATGTGTTTATAGGTGTACATATGATTATACCTTTTTAAAATACAAATTGTTAGAATGAAACACACTAAAATATTAACATTGTTATCTCTAGCTGGTGGAATTATCAGGTCGTTCCCCAAGTTCCTGAACAACCATCTGGGTGAATTTGATTTTTGGCAGAGTGTAACTGAACAACTTCTAGGCATAACATTTGTTGTGAACACTTACAAGAGACAGGCGGTTATGCCCACCATTCAACACTCCTGCCTAAAGGAAGGATGGCATGCCCAGCCAACCATCCAAGTTCATGTAGTACCTTGGGAACTTGGTCCCTGTCCTGAAACCTCAGTTCTGCTGTGGCCCCCAATACTCCCCATTCTTTTTTTTTTTTTAAATATATATTTATTTATTTTTTAGTTGTAGGTGGACAGAATATCTTTGTTTTTATGTGGTGCTGAGGATCGAACCCAGTGCCTAACGCGTGCTAGGCGAGCACGCTACCACTGCGCCACAATCCCAGTCCCACTCCCCATTATTAATTGTGTTTCTTTTCATCGTTCAGGTTGTGGAAGCCCAAGCAAGTCCCAGGTCCAAGGCCAGTGACTTGAGTTTGTCATTCCCTCAGTCACCACTGGTCATCTGTTCAGGCCACTCTGGCTCACTGGCCTCCTCCTCCCTGCCTCCTACCAAGCTTGCACGGCCTCCCCATTCCTTCCTGATATCTTCCTTTGGGAGAAATCGTCCTGTGGGTTCCGCAGCCAGAGACAGTGGTGTGCCCATCCCATGCCATTATAGTCCCTCCCTCAGTATCTCTTTAAAGAGGAGACAGCAAAGGTGAGCAAGAAGCTGCCAGCAAGTTTTGACAGCTGCTGAGGAAGACTAATGGGTTTCTAAGGAAACAGAGAGGCAGCAGCCATTTTAGTGGCATTTGCTGTATGAAAAATATATAGACACTGACATCCCCTCCGCCCCAAGCAGTCCGGTGGTGCCGGTCCTTTCCTCACTTCAGAGGCCCGAAGGTGAGGGTGGGGCCCAGGTCTTCAGGGACTCGGAGGCCACCTGTCGCAGGTGACCGTCCACCCAGGGTCGCCACCTCCTCCTCCCCGCAGCGGGCAGGACCCAGGTGCTCCCCACCCCGGGCGCCGCAGTGCAGCGGTGGGCGGGTGGCTCGGCCCTCCGGGCGCCTGCGTCCCGCCCCTCGGGTCCTCTCCCCCGCCAACCCCCGCCCCGCAGGACGCGGGAGCCCGCTGGGAGGGCGGCCTGTGGCAGCCGCCGGGGAGGAGCAGGGTCGGTGCGGCGGGCGAGGCGGAGGCGGAGGCAGAGCGAGCGCGGGAGGTCGCTGCAGCCGGGGACACCTCGCGCCGCTGCCCAACATGGTCGCTGCGCACGCTGCCCATTCTTCCTCTTCTGCTGAGTGGATCGCCTGCCTGGATAAAAGGTATCTCGGACAGGGTCCCCAGCCCGGACTGGGTTCCGAGGCGCTGCCCCTGTCCCCGCCCCGAGACCTCCGCGGGCAGGGGCTCCTGGGCAGGGCCACAGGGAGCCGCAGTCCGGTACCTGGGCGCTGCTGCGGGGCAGCGGGGGCCCGGGTCCCCGAGCGGGGGAGGGGCCGAGGTCCTCCTCCCGGATGCAAGCGGGCAGAGACCCCAGCATTTTGGGGATGCCACCTGCACGAGATTTTTACACGTGGTGGGGAGAATGCAGCTCAGTGAGGGACAGAATACCAGTCCCCCGCCCCTGCGACTTTAGGCTCCACTCTTAGGTGGGGGTTATTTTCTCTTGGCATCACGGGACGGAATAATGGATACATACGATCTTCCGGCTTTTCAGACCCTCAGGGGTGAATGTAATTTAAGTTTCAAGGAGGGGCGGGGGTTCAGGCAGGTGCAAAGTAACATTTTTTTTTTTTTTTTGAAAACAAAGTCTGGGGGACGCAGCAGAGCTGTCAGGTCCCTTGCTGAAATTCACAGCTCTGTGCCCCCGCAGTCGCTCCGCTCAAGGTCTGTGTTAGGAAGGTCACGCGGAGGCTGCTTGCGTCTGAATAACTGCTTCTCAGGAAAAGACCCTTACTCTTTAAATATTAAAACAGTAAAGCACGTAACTCTCGGTGATTACAACTCTCGTAGGAAGGTGCGGTGTGTAACAACGGACTGCAATTGTTTCTAGGCTCTGACAGCATAATTTTCTGTTTGTCCAGATTGCAGGTTTAGCAGTAAACATTACACAGTATGTTAGCAATTATAGTTGATTACTCTGATTAAAAGGTGATGCATCTGAACTTTTAAGAACTGAGCAAGTAATCTTGCAGAGTGAATTGCCACTGAATTTTGGAGTAGGACGCAGAAGGGCAGTGATTCACATCTTGCAGCTATCTGCATGACATCTCTATTTGCATTTGTGTGAAATTGTTTTGTGCTCTGCCATATTGAAAAATTTTCTATTAACAGATTCGTAACCAGATCAAACTTGAGAATCTTGAAGTGTGACATGCTGTGCATGCTCCACTGTTATAGGCCTCTGATGAAAAAATTAGAGAAAATTTAAGTGTAGCTCATTGGAATAAATTAATATATCTGAGAAATATTCTTGACTTCCAATTACCACATAGTAGCAAGATTTTTTGGCAGGCAGTGTCCTATTTATGTCTAAAACAATACATTCTAATATTAGAGGAGTTGCATATAATAAATAGTAAGACAATTGAAGTGATGGTTAACTCAGAGAATTGTGTAGAGGAACTAAGCATATTTAATTGCAGAGGCTGCTAATACGATAAGTGCTCCATACTGGTTCAGGAAAAGTGAATTATAAGATCTTGTTCTTAACCTATAAATAGTAATGCTTCCTTATGAGTGAAACTCTTAGATAATAAATGGCATATTTCTGTTTGTAGAAATGCATGACATGTCATTTTTGAGCAGTCAATAATTCATTGGAAACTCTTTAGTCAATAAGTACTTATAGTAAAATCATAGAACAATACTAATACAAGTGGGACATATTTGACTGCCCTTTCATAACTATTTTACTTGGAATGGATTTTTAGAACATAGTTCCACAATTTAATATCACCATTCATAATAGGGAAAAACCTACTATAAACAAAGCAAAACAACCTCCACAAACACTGAGCCTAGCGTTAGTGGATTGCAGGTGAATGGACAGATCAATAAGTTGAGGATTTTAGGTGCAGAGGTACCACCAGGTCTGATCTTAGACTTAACACTTTTATTTCCTTGAGCGTCTGAAAGAGAAGGCAAGGGCTATCTCAGGCTTACCTCCCAGGGATGCATGGATGAATGGAAGAGTAGAAAAACTGTAAATGCTTTGAAAACTGTGAGGTACCAAGCGAACATTTTATTTTATGGTGTAAAGATGACCTTGCCTGTCTGCAATGGTGATGTCAGAATTCCTGTGAAAAGTAGTTTAGTAGTGGTAGTTTCATTGTAAGGGGGCTTTAGGGAACATGTTTTGAAGTTGCATTTTTACTTAGATCTATCTGTTTATTTTTTCAGTAAGGGGAAAGGTTGAGAGTGCTGCTAGAAGTTGGCTGGAGAAGTCTCTGATGTCCCTCAGTGGAGTTTCACTGTCCTCAATATGTCTGAGCCATGCAGTGTTAATGCCTTCCTCCAATGCCTATGCTGGGCATTGGGGATGCTGATTGGCTTGGGGCAGGGGAGGGCTTGGTGCAAGGACAGCTGCCTAAGCAACTAACCACAATGTAATGATAATTACTTTAATGGAGATGTGTAAAGTGTTTTGGGAATGCAGAGGAGAGTCATCCAGTCTGCTGGGGATGCTTCCTAAGGGTTCTTGCCTGGACCTCAGAGGCTAAGGTACATTTAACCAGGCAGAGGATAGGGAGGACATGCCAAGCAGAGGAACAACGTGAGTAGAGACACAAAGGTGTGGCATAGGAATTCGCTAATTTCTTCCCTACCACCAATTCCACTTGTAATTGAATCTAGAACATAGGAGTATGTGCTGTATTTTTTTCTTTTAACACACCCTATTTTTATGTAGCTTTTTATTTTGGCCATTTTCCAAGCATGAACAGAAAAAGAAGAAATGGTACAGTGAGCCCCTGTGTACAATTTGGGGATATGATATTGGAACACAACATAAGTGGGAAATATAGTTCAAATACATGCTTGATTTAAGTGACAACTGTTGTGGATAGCTAGAAAAAGACCTGGGGGATTGGAAGTAAAAAGGAGAGTGAAAATAGAAAACATCGCAGGAGTTAAGAAGTATGTGATGAAACTGAAGCAAAGCAAATAAACAAGAAAGATAAGGCCTTCTAAGTGTTTTATGAGGCATGCATAGAGAGGTATCATAGGCAGAGTGATACTGTATAAACTTGTATTTGGGGAAGGGTGTTGAAAACATGTGGATGTGAGGATTAGATAAAGAAGGAAAATGCAAAGAATTTAACATATCAACTATTCATGGTCTTGGACTACTGATCTTGAATCAGAAAGATAACAAACATTTAAATGGATAAACCAACACTGGGAAAAAGTCTCAGCAGACACGTGAAATCAAAGCAAGCTTACTACTATCTTTCAGATTTTATAATTTTGTTTCATCACAGAAAGTATTAACTAGGAATGAATTGCATGGTTCCCACTATTTGAGATTTAAGATATATTCTAGCATTTCTTTTTTTTTTTGAAAAGGGAGCAGTATTTTAATAGTCTTTTTAGAAAATTGTGTATATATTTCTTGCAAACAGCATCAAAACTTGAAGATAGCATTTAAAATGTGCTGAAGATTGTTTACTTTTAGTGAAAATATTTTTCCACAAGGATTTTAACTTTTCAGCCTGTGAACTTAAGAATTATTTATAGGTAATGGATTTCATGGCTGGTAAGGAAGCATTATGAAGGGACAGGGACCACATATACTCTTACATGTCTTGGTGACGCATTGCCAGTATTCATCAAGATGGAGCAGGGGTGTGCAAACTATGGCCCATGGGCCAGATATGGCAGCTACCTGTATATCTCCTGAGCAAAGAATGGTTTTTACTTTCTTCTTTTTATGTATGTATATGTTACTGAGGATCAGACTCAAGGCTTTACATATTCTAGACAAGTGCTCTACCACTGACCTGCAGCCCCAGTCATTTTAAAATCTTATTTTGAGACAGGATCTTACTAAGTCAGCTAGGCTGGCCTTGAACTTATGATCCTTCTGCCTCAGCCTTCCAAGTGGCTGGGATTACAGGCATGGGCTATTGCACCTGGCTATATTCCTGATTGGTTAGAAATAGATAAAAAGAAGAGTAATATTTTGTGACCTATGAAATTTATATGAAATTCAAATTTCAGTATTCATAAACAGTTTTATAGAAACACTGCCACACTTACTTGGTTATATATTGTCCGTGACTGCTTTCACGCTACAGTAGCTGAGTTGAGTGAGAGAGACTTGTGGCCCATAGAGATTAAAATATTAACTGTGTGAACCTTTACAGAAAAAGTTTGCCATCCTTTGCTCTAGATGAAAGAAGCTTACTAAGTGATTGACAGTAAAACCACTGGAGATGAAGGAAATTGTCTTTTTAAGGGAAGGAGTTCACAATATTTGGTTTTGTTTCCTGTAGTTAGAAGTTGTGCATAGCGTGGAGGGCAGTCATAAGTGGATTGGCTTACTTGAGGACGACTGGCTGTCACAGCCTATAAAGGAGAAGATGGAGTTAACATAATCAAGCGTATGGAAGGCTGTAATCTTTTAAAAACAGCCAAGGAATTCATTTTTAAGTATTTGTGTTTCCTTTACAAAATACCTCTTGGACGGTCTCTTTGCATCTGACTTACTCCAAATAGATGTTATGTTAGCTATTTTGATGTGATTGAATGAGAGTGAAAGAAATCAAGGAACAAATTTGTTAAAACCAAAGTACTCTGTAGCACACATGGTGTGAGAAGATGACTCAGATATTTCAAGTTTAATATCAAAGAAGCATCAGACATGGGCCTACCCGTGAGCAATGTAGAAGATTAAAGAAGCATGCAGAGCAGAAGCTCATCTCTGGGGGAGGCTGATGTCTCCCAGGAAGGTCCCCAGGGTTGACATTACCCTGGTAAATTCTCTAGGGCTCAAGGCTGACCTTGCAATCTTATAATTCTGGTTTGTCAGCACATGAAGAATAAATGCATCTATTGGGCATGGATGCATAGGCACCAGACTCTTAGAGGTCTTAAAAATCAGTTCATTAATTTGACAATAAAACCTGTTTGTCGGAGAAGTGGACACTCAGATCCTTTGGCTAATGTACTCCCTCTCTAGGCAAGCTGAATGGGAAATCCAGTTGTTACCAGAAGTATGTTTCGTGCATTCTTAAGAAACAAAAGCTGCCAGCAGGTCAGGTCGCTTACGTCTTCCGGCCTGCAGAGTACATTCTTTTCCTAGAGTGACAGAGCCCAGGAATTCAATTTTAATCAGAAAGCAGTTCTGGGAATACTTCAGGACAGCGTGCTTGTCACCTCTTCCAGTTAGATGACTGTCACAAGTGCTCCCCTAGCACACTTTGTCCAACTCTAATAACACAACACAGAGCAGCATCCATGGTAATGGCCTGTTTACTTCTCCTTTTGCATCCCTTGACATTGGTCCCTGCATTTTATTCATCATTTTCTCTCCATCTTCAGGGCCGCATCCTGACTGGAGAAGGTGCTAATGGGAACAGGGTGAGATGGCCACATGCATCCTCCTTCTCAAGGACAAAGTGACCTGTGCAACCTTGTAGTCAGGTTCCTGCACCTACCCTCTTAACCTGGGAGAGGGCCCAGATGGGTCTGCCAACATCTGCCTCTGCTAGTCCTTCTGTTTCTTGGCTCTTGTGAATCATTTTCTTGAAACAAATGACATTTTATAGCTCTATTCTAATCTACTCTTTTAAAAAACCCAACCCATTTTTATTAATGGAAAATACCAAAATATATTTAAAAAATCAACTCACTGCCAAACTTACTATATTTATATGCCATTTGTCCCCCTCTGCCTCCAGTATTATTTTGAAGCAATAGTGTTATTTCATCTGTCAGTATTTCAGCATGTATCTCTAAAAGGTAAGGACTCTTTATAAAGAAAACAGTAGCATTGTTAAATATTTAAAACAATGACATTAGTTTCTTACTACAATCAAATATCCAATCAATGTTAAATTTCTCTATTTATTTCATAACTAACTTTCTTGCAGTTTGTTTGTATCAGGATCCAGATAAGTTGTTTTAAGTTGTCTCTAGGTCTGGTTTCTCTCTCTGTCTCTCTCTCTTTCATGATAAATTTCTTGAAGGAACTGGTTGTTTTTATAGTCTGCTTTTTAATTGTACCCCATGGTGTCTTTGAACATGTCCCATTGTCTCCTGTATTTCCTATAAATTAGTATCTGAGGGGCTGGGGTTGCAGCTCAGTGGTAGAGCACTTGCCTAGCACATGTGAGGCACTGGGTTGAATCCTTAGCACCACATAAAAATAAATAAATAAAATAAAGGTATTATGTCCATCTACAACTACAATATTTTTTTAAAAAATTGTTATCTGGGCCTATAGCTTGATCAAATTCAGGTTTGATTTTTTTTGGCAAGAAAGCTTCAACAGAACTATTACATAGTTCCATCATGAGCCACATAGTATCAAGGAATCTCTTAGTGATGTGAGCAATGTGTTGTCTTTCAAGTTTAATGCTTAACAACTATCTATTTTCAGCTTCTTGGGCTATATCTCTTTGTGGTGCCAAATCCACAGGAACACATGACATCTTTCTCTCTCTGTCTCTCTCTCTCTCTCTCTCTGTCTGTCTCTCTCTCCCCCCCCCATATATGTACACATACATAGACATGTGTATGTGTATATGTATTTTAATTGGAGATCTATCTATCTATCTATCTATCTATCTATCTATCTATCTATCTATATCTTAGTTGGAGGACAACATGTAAGCAGGGTTAAATTCTGTGGTGCTGATTTTATTTTCTCTAGGATTTTAGAGAAAGAAAGTTCAGCCAACCCTTGACTCCCTTAGACATGAGGCACATACATGTACTCCTGCTTCACTTTTCTTGCTAAGGATTGCTTTGGCTATTCTTGGTCTCTTATTCTTCCAGATGAATTTCATGATTGCCTTTTCTATTTCTATAAGGAATGATGTTGGGATTTTAATTGGGATTGTATTGAATTTATATAGCGCTTTGGGAAATATGACCATTTTGACAATATTGATTCTGCCTATCCAGGAGCATGGGAGATTATTCCATCTTCTAAGGTCTTCTTCAATTTCTTTCTTCAGTGTCTTGTAGTTTGCATTGTAGAGGTCTTTCACCTCTTTTGTTAAATTGATTCCCAAGTATTTTATTTTTTTGAGGCTATTGTGAATGGAATGTTTTTCCTAATTTCTCTTTCAGAGGGTTTATCACTGATGTATAGAAATGCAATTGATTTGTGGGTGTTGATTTTATATCTTGCTACTTTGCTGAATTCATTTATTCTAAAAATTTTCTGGTAGAATTTTTTAGATCTAATTTTTTAGATCTATTTTTACATGTCGTCTGCAAGTAATGATAGTTTGAATTCTTCTTTTCTGATTCGTATTCCTTTAATTTCTTTCGTCTGTCTAATTGCTCTGGCTAGTGTTTCAAGGACTATGTTGAATAGCAGTGGTGAGAGAGGGCATCTCTGTCTAGTTCCTGTTTTCAGAGGGAATGATTCCAATTTTTCTCCACTTAGGATGATCTTGGCCTTGGGCTTAGCATAGATAGCTTTTACAAAGTTGAGGTATGTTCCTACTATCCCAAGTTTTTCTATGTTTTGAGCATAAAAGGGTGTTGTGTTTTGTCAAATGTCTTCTGTGCATCGATTGATACGATCATATGATTCTTATCTTTAAGTCTATTGATGTGATGTATTACATTAATTGATTTCCGTATGTTGAACCAACCTTGTATCCCTGGAATGAACCCCACTTGATCATGGTGCACTATTTTTTTGATATGTTTTTGTATGCGATTTGCCAGAATTTTATTGAGAATTTTTGCTTCTATGTTCATCAGGGATATAGATCTGAAGTTTTCTTTCTTTGATGTGTCTCTGTCTGGTTTTGGAATCAGGGTGATACTTGCCTCATAGAATGAGTTTGGAAGGGTTCCCTCCTTTTCTATTTCATGAAATAGTTTGAGGAGAATTGGTATTAATTCTTCTTTGAAAGTCTTGTAGAACTCTGCTGAGAATCCATCTGGACCTGGGCTTTTCTTGGTTGGA
>PVHX01015556.1:0-46268 GCA_004024805.1 Geosciurus inauris
GTTTCCTTCATTTCAAAAATTTCTGATTTTTTTTTTCATAATCTCTAGCTCTTTCTTAAAGTAATCTTTTGCTACCTGTATTTTCTCTTAACTCTTTGTTGGAGTGATCAATGGTTGCCTTCATTTGCTCTCTTCTTTCTTTATTGGAGCGATCAATTTTTGCCTGTATTTGCTCACTTAAGTCATTCTTTAATTTGCAGATCATTTTAATTATGTACATTCTGAATTCTTTTTCTGACATTTCCTCAACTGTGCTGTCAATGGATTCTATTATTTAGTATCTAGATGGTTTATTTGGGGCACTTTCTTCCCTTGTTTTTTCATGTTGATTATATATCATCCTTTCTTGCAATGCCAATCTGAGGTATTGAGGTTTCTATCCTGTAATCTTGTATTGACACTACAGATTACCTGTATCTACCGTGGAGTTCACTTCCAGTCCCCAGCAGGTGTCCCCATATGGATACTACTGCCACTAACGATGGTGGCAGCAGTAGTGGAGGTAACTCAAGGTGGCAGTGGGAGTGGCCTTGGCTGGGCTCCCTTGGCAGTCCCTGAAGGTGGTCCTCAGCCCTGGCCTACACTCCTGCCAGTTGGCAGGAACTCTGGCATGGAACTAGGGGTGGTCTTGGGCCTCACTTAGGCTAGGTCTCCCACAGGGGTCTGTAAAGGCAGTCCTTCTCCTGGGTCTGGCTGGCAGCTAGCAGTCTCAGGTCTGCCCTTGGCTGGGCTCCCAAGGTGGTCCCTGAAGATGGTCCTGGGCCCTGGCCTGTGCTCCCGCCGGTCAGCAGGAACTCTGGCATGGACTATTTATTCTTTATCTGCTACTGGATAAAGCTATTCTTTTTTGCGTAATGGAAGTACACATGCGGAGGCCTCAATTTGGGGTCTCCATCAAGCTTCTTTCCTTTTGGAGTTGTTGGAAATTCCTGTTTGTCAATTTGTTCACTATTGCCTTTGTTTGTTTTCTGACAGTTCTGTCTTTTTCCATGTTTCCATGTGTGTTTCCATAGAGAGGTAGGAAAAGGTATATCATAATATGTGACCATATGCCACTATGATCTGAAAGGCCCTGTCTATCTTTAAAGGCTTTCTCCTGCCATAAGAGGCACTAGCCAGCTATATTTCTTAGAAGTGTCCAACAACTGCAATAGGGAGCTCACTTCACAAGATAACCAAAGTTTCCATGCTTTCTTTCCAGGTATTAAAGTCTCCATTCCATGCATTCACTCCTTATAGAAAATTCATTCTTTCAGGAAGAAATAGCATTTGATTAATACTGATAAACTTTGTCTTCCAAAAAAAAAAAAAGGACAGTCTCAGATTTTTAAGCCTTTCACCTTTTTTTTTTTTTTTTTTTTTTTGAAACAGGGTCATACTAAGTTGCCAAGGGTCTCATTAAATTCTGAGGCTGGCCTTCAACTTGTGATCTTCCGGCCCCAGCCTCCCAATTCACTGGGATTACAGGTATGCACCATGCACCCAACTTGTATTTAACCTTCCTTCCCACATTTAGTATAGTAGAACTTTGGAATGTTCAAAATCTGTGACTGGTTTTCATTATGTTATTGTGGTGGTAGGTGTTTGTCATTGCATTTAGTGACATTGACAGGAAATGAGTTTGGGTTGTAGAAGAGATTTCTAGATATCTGTAGTATCTTTTAAGGTAGGAAAAAATGCTTTGTAAAATCGGGGGAGGAATTATGTATAGCCAACAGGATAAATTCACAATGCATACAACTTGAGGCTGTGAACCATAAAATCAGCTCTAAAGCATAGGCAATTTTGTCTCAAAGATTGGTTTTGCACATGAAGAAAAATGTAATGCAGTTAATCCTCTCATATTTATTAAGTGATAGGTGACTATAAAAGAAGTTTATGAATTGTATATCCTCCATGTGTATGTTGTACTTCAGCCACAGACATTTTATGGGTGGTTATATAATACTCTTCAGCTTTACATAGTGCCCTTAAACAGAACCACAAAACTCCTCACAGAGTTTCATTCATAAATAAAAAAGCAAAAGAGGGCTTTGAGGTAAGATTGAAATAAAGGAAATGACTCAGTGGTTCAGGGCAAATGATGGCAAAGAGATGGAATGGTGTCCAAGACAAAGAGTCTGAACTGCAACGGGCCATGGCAGGTGAGAGAATAGCGGTGTCAAAGGCAGGGGACTTGGGTCGCCTCCAAGAAGGAGTGAGTACAGAGCAGTATTGGCATCTATGCTGGTGGTGGTAACAGACACACCACTCCACAGAAGCAAATCTGTCATTTAGGCATGGAAGAAAGAAATAAAGAAAGGAAAATGATCTCAGAAAAATGATATCAGAAGTGAAGGACAGAGATCCTGAATTTTCATCTGAAAAAGAACAGATTTTTTTCAGAAGAGGAAATACAAATGAAACAAAACCAGTGGTTTGTTATGGAAGAATATGTTGCTGATCTAAATATTTATCTAAACATGGAGTTGAGAAGCAAATACAAAAATAATAGAAAAGGGAAATTAATTTACAGTGGCAGAGGCAGGTTGCCAAGATCTGGGATGAAAATGGTCTTACCAAGGGAGGTGAAGGAACATTTTACAGTGATGAAGTATACTATGTCTTGATTGTGGCAGTGGTTATCCAGGTATATACACTCATCAAAACTCACTAAATTGTGCACTTGAAAAAAAGGTGCATTTTACTGTGTTCCAACAGCGGCTCAATAAAGTTGATTTTTATGAAGTTTGAGATAATTTTAGATTTACATGCAGTGGTAAGAAATACTACAGGGATTCCATGTAACCTTTACCCAGTTCCTCCAGTGAAAACACCTTACAAAACCGTAGTTCAATCTTACAATCAGAATGCCCACAGTGACACAGTCAGGATGCTCTCCATTGCCACATTTATCATACCCATAATGTTCCCCTCATTGCCCCTTGACCCCACACCCACTTCCTTCATGCCGCACCTTCTCCTTCAACTCTGGCAAATTATTAATCTTGTTTCCATTTCTATGATTTCATCATTTCCATAATGCACATATAAGAGGAATCTTATCCTATGTAACCTTCCAAGATTGGCTTTTGTTTCCTTTCAGCGTAATTCCCTGGCTAGCCACACAAGCTACTGCACGTTTCAACAGTTTGTAGAAATCTACAATTATCTTCTTATTGTATTATGTAGCTTATCTTTCACCCTATTAAGAAATAGGGCATTTCATAAAGTTCTTAATTGTGATAAAATGTAATTTACCTTTTTTATTGTCTTTTATGAACTGTACTTGATGTCAAGTCTAATCTGGATACTGAAAACCTTCCTGGCTTCCATGATTTCTGATCAAAGAACTGCTAGCATTCCACTGATTTTCCTCTCCAGGTAAGGTGTCATTTTTCTCAAATTTTTTTCAAAATATTTTTTGTCTTCTGTTTTCAAAAGTATGATGTGTTTTGGCAAGGATTTCTTTAGGTTTGGGTTCAGGATTTGCTCAGCTTCCAAAAGTTCTACATTAATGTCTATTACCAAATTTGGGGATTTTTTTAGCCATAACTTTTCTACTAGTTTTTCAACTCCACCTTTTCTATCTATAGGCTACCCAGTCTGTGGTATTCTTTTATAGCAATAGAAAATGCACTTAGACATCTTCTTCCATGCATCAGTAACAAGAGCATTCCCTGTTGTATCAGTGAAGGTCACATAAGAAACAGTAACAATATTCTTTTGTCCTTTCATTCAGGAAAGTCTTAGTGGAGGATTACTGGGGAGCCCACCCCAACCTAGCACTAATGAGGGGATCTTCTTCTCCGGGTCAACAAAGACCAAATGGAAAGCTAAGATCTCTACCCTTACCTGTAGAGTGATTCTACTGAAGCAGAGTTAGCTGAAATTAGCTAAAATCGAAGGTTTACATATGATCCAGAGTCATGTAACAAACAGTAGTCAGATTGTGTAAATTTCAACAAAAATCATGCATGTATGAAGAACCAGTAATATCTCAAAATCCATGAAAAAGGGTGCTCAATAGATAACAACAGAGATGCTAGTATTATCTGATAAGTATTTTAAAGCAGGAACAATTAAAATTCTTCAACTAGCTATTTTAATATGCTCGAAAGACATGAAAATGCAGAAAATCTTTCTAAACTACTAGAATACATAAAAAAGAACCAAACAGACATTTTAGAATAGAAAAGTTGATTAACAATAACAACAACAAAAACCCAAAAGTAAAATATAAATAAAAAATCAACTCAATGGATAGATTCAATGACACAATGAAGGTTACAGAGAAAAGAATCAGTGAACCGGAATGTAGATCAAAAGAAATTACCACAATGGACAGTAGGCATAAAATTATTGGGGGAAGAAGAGGGACACATGGGGTATTACACTCCTGTAATTGGAGTCTATAAAGAAAAAAAGCTCATTTGGATCAAAAGTTTGGAGGCTGGAATGTTCAAGAGCATCTTGTGAGGGCCTTCCTGCTGTATTATCTCATGGTAGAAGGCAAGAGACTAAGTGTGCAAGAGACAAAGAATAAGTTTTGAATTCACCTAAATAAATATTTACTCTTACAATAACTAGCCCACTCTGTTGATGCCACCATTAATCCATTCATGATGGCAGAGCCCTCATGACCTAATTGGCTCTTAAATACTCCACCTCTTAATATTGCCACAATGTCAATTAAATTTCAATGTGAGTTTTGGAATTGGTACAGCCAATCTAGAAAGCAGTATGGAGATTTCTTAGAAAACTTGGAGTGGAACCATCATTTCACCCAGCTAACCCACTTCTCAGTCTATACCCAAAGGACTTAAGAACAGCATACTACAGTGACGCAGCCACTTCAATGTTTATAGCATCTTGATTCACAATAGCTAAACTGTGGAACCAACCTAGATGCCCTTTGATAGATGAATGGATAAAGAAACTGTGGTATATATACGCAATGGAATATTACTCAGCAATAAAAGGGAATAAAATTATGGCATTTGCAGGTAAATGGATGAAGTTGGAGAATATCATGCTAAGCGAAGTCAATCTCAAGGAAACAAAGGCCAAATGTTCTCTCTGATAAGTGGATGCTGATCCAAAATGGGGGAGGGGACATGGGAAGAATGAAGGAATTTTGGTCAAAGGGGAGGAAGTGGGAAGGGGGTATGGGGGCAGGAAAAATGGTGGAATGAGATGGACATCATTGCCCTAGATTGATGAATGACTGCATATATGGTGTGATTCTACATCACATACAACCAGAGAAATGAAAAGTTGTGCTCCATTTGTGTACAATGAATCAAAATGCATTCTGCTATCATGTATACCTAAGTTGAATAAATAAATTAAATTTAAAAAATAATAAAAGGGATCAGATCCAGGGGGAAAAAATATTTAAACCATAGTTTAAAACTCCAGGCTCCCCGTGTGGTCTCTGAATGGCAGAGATGAACATCCTGACTCCCTATAAGGACTTCTCTGACATTACCCTCTCAGGGTAGTTTGAGTATCTCATTTCAGACTGACAAAGGTGGTCTAGGTTCCCAATCCAGCCTTTGAATGACTCGGGGATGAGGTCACAGCTTTTTAAGTGGCATTTGGTCAGAATACAGCAATCACCACTGAAAAAGACTTTTGCCTTCCTGGGATTTCCCATCCTTGTTTTTTGGCCAACAACTGCTAACTGTTCTTGGAGCTTTCGTTTCTGTGGCCTATTAGTGTTTCCAACTGCCATCTTCTTTAGCTCCAAGTCTGGGATATGTGAGTCAAAATCCAAGGAATTCATCATTGTGCCACTTGTTAGATCATAAGATCCATAACTCATCTCCCTTTTTCTCTGTGTGGAATCTACGTTTGTTTTGTATATATTATATAGGGGGGTAGTTTTGCATAACAAAAGAAATGGGGGAAAACGAATTTATTCTATCTTCCTGGAAGCAGAAATCTCCAAAGTTGATTATTTTTAAAAGTAAATTCTCTGTTACAGAAAATAAATCAACACAAATTCTACAAGCTAAAAATATCTTGGTAAATATTCTAATTACATGTAATAAATCAACAATTATCCAGGTAAAAAATAAAGAGTCATCTACAAAGAAATGAAATAAAACAAATGGCAGTAAACTATAAAATCCACAGAATTGTCAAAAAACAGCAAAAGGATGTATTCTGAACTTAGATCAATTTTAGTTCACAGGTTAAAAAAAACACAAAAATATTCTAAAATGTGGACAGTCTCAGTCAACATACCAAGCACCTCTATGTGATACTGTAAAACAATGTAACATATATCATGCTGTGGTTTGAATATGTCCCCTAAAGTTCATGTGTTGGAAATTTAATGCCCCATGCAACAGGGTTGAGAGGTGAGAGGGTCACTGCCCTCGTGAATGGATTAATGACATTATCACACAAATGATTAATTACCAAAAGAGAAGGCTTGTTCATTCCTTCTCCCCCTGTCTTGCCCTTCTACCTTCTGTCGTGGGAAAATTGCAGCAAGAAAGCCCTCATGAAATACAAGCTCCTTGACTTTGGACTTCCCCATTTCTAGAACAGTAAGAAATGTATTTTCTTTATAAATTTGCCAGTATTTGGTATTCTGTTATAGCAACACAAATGGATTAGGCCATATCATTGAAATTGTAACAAATGGAAATTAACTCGAGAATGAAGAAGTCAGAGCCATAAGATTAGGGATGAGCATTGAGACTGAGATTAAACACTTATTTTATAATTATATGGTGCTATGGTTTGAATGTGAGGTGTTCTCTGAAAGCTCACATGTGAAACAATGCAAAAAGGTTTAGAGGCGAAATGATTGGGTTATCAAAGTCTTAATGAAATCAGTGAATTAATCACCTGATGGGATTAACTGAACGGTCACTGAAGGCAGGTAGGGTATGGCCATAGGAAATGTGTCATTGGGGGCATGACTTTGGGGTGTGTGTGTGTGTGTGTGTGTGTGTGTGTAGTATCTGGTGAGTGGAGTCTCATCTGATCATATGTGAGCAGCTTCCCCCACCATACTCTTCTGCCATGTTGTTCTGCCTCCCCTAAAGCCCTGAGGAAGGAGCCAGCTGTCTATGGACTGAAACCTCTGAAACTGTGAACCCCTCAATAAACTTTTCCTCCTCTAAAATTGTTCTTGTTTGGTCTTTTAGGCACAGCAGCAAAAACGCTGACTAAAATATACAGTGTCCTAAGTTTATAGATATCGAGTTTATTGATACTTTAAACACAATATTCTTCCAATTGGTTCTCGGTTACCTCCACATCCATTTTCCTATCTCATTAACACCTTCAGTGCCTTCATCCACTTTTCATTGTTCCCATCAGTACTTCTTTTTCCAGTTGAGAGCCCATGACCCATCAATTTAACATTCTCCCGACATTATTCTATCTGCTCCTTTTCTTCTATTTGCCCAGTAAATTGATAACTTTGGGTCAACCTAATTATCTGATCTATCCTATGTACACCAATGTGGCTAAACAGTGTTGGGAGAATCACAGTTATGAAGAACATACATTCATTACATCTAAAGCCACCTGGACCATCAGCACTAAACAGAAACCATTCTCAGTCTCCTTGGTTGGCATTCCTTTCTCTATTACCCACTGCAGTTTATTCACACATTAATTGTCTTCCCACTACCACCTTACTTCCTCCCTCATCCTTCAAAAATATCTTTGCCTACCACTTCTCAAGAAAAAAGGAAACAATAAGGCTTAAAATCTCTCAGTATATAAAAAACTTAACCTATGCCTACACAACTCTTCCTGCCTGCCTGCCTGCCTGCCTGCCAGAAGAGTCATTTTTTCTTCCATCCACATCTCTTTTCCTCTAATTGTGGTTTGAATCCTATTCCCTTTACCCTACAAAGAAGCCCTATTATCCCTTTACCCTATTATCTCTGCTTCCAGTTTTCTTGCAATTTCTTCTCCACATAGCAGCCAAAGTTTCCTTCATAAAAGCACAAAATCTGTGTATATTGCTTAAAACTTTTCTACTGCTTTCCCACTGCACTTAGGAAGAATCCAAAGTCCTTATCTTGGCCTACAATCCTCTACACAAAGTCACCTCTACTCACTTGTGTGAACCATCTTGTCCCTCTAACCATGCTAACCTTCTTTCTACTCTGAGAATACCAACTGTGTTCTTAAAGTCTTTGAATTTGTTGTTACTCTACATAGGTACTTCTTTTCAAATGTCATCTTTGCAAAAAAAAATCTCTTTGCCTGTACAATCCAAGGTAGCAACCTTTCCACAGATTATTTTTCCTTCCATCCCTGCCTCCTTCCTTCTTTTCTACTTTCCTGTTTTCCTTCCTCCTCTTGCCTTCTCTCTCTCTCTCCCTTCTTTGTGTTCTTCCTGTTTCCTGCACTTACATATTCATCAGCACAATGCACAGTATTAAAATGCATTGAGTTAAAAATCAAGAAATCCTATATAAATCTCTCTCACTTTGCAAAAGCCTTGCACTTTGGAAGGAAGTGACCCCACTATAGCTTCAGTCTTAAGTCTCATTTGGTCTAAGCCAAAATCAAAGTGCCCCCCTGACCCTCATCATCATTATTGATCTGTGAATGGGCATGTGAGCCAGGTTCAAACCTTTCAGCATTTAGTGATCCATAGGCCCTAGCTATTGTTTGGGGATAAGCAGTTTCCTAAGTAGACCCAGTCATACTAAAGCAAAGCACTCTCCTTCTCTCCTGGAGGTGACTGAAGAAACACACAGCCGTAACTGCTGCTAGCAGTAGTTTTGTGACCTTGAAGGAAACCATCTGAGGACAAAAACAAACATATGGAGAACAGATAATCAAAGTCAAAGCCTTGATTCACCACACCCAGAGCCCACATGACGCAGAACTTTTCAGTTACATAAGTCAATAAATCAGTAGTTTTCATCCCCGGCTGCCTATTCAATTCTTCTGGGAAGCTTACTGATACCTGGGACTCATCTCCAGAGATTCTTACTTGAAGTGCTTTGGGTTGGGCCCCTCACATTCATAATTTGAAAGTTCCCCAGGTGATTTTTGCAAGTCTTCAGTTCAGAGTCACTGTAATAAATCCTCTTTATTGTTGATGACAATTTGAGTTAGGTTTTCACTTATTTGCTTTTGAAAACATTCGAACTCCGTGTTTCTAAACTTTCACATGCATAAAAATCACATGGATGCTGTCTTAAAATACAGATTCTTATTCACAGTTCTATGTCATTATGTTAGTTTGCTAAAGCTTTTATTTAAAATTACCATCCACTAGGTGGCTTAAACAACAGATTTGGAAATAAATCCAAAATCAAGGTGTAGGTAGGGCTGGGTCCTTCTGAGGACTTCAAGGGAAAAATGTATTTGAGGCATCTCTATTACTATTGTAGATGGCCATCTTAGCTCTATGCATGCCTATGTCCAAATTTCCCCTTTATATAATAATATTTATATTGAATGAGGCCTACCCTGATGAACCCATTTTAACTTGATGAGCTCTGTAAAGATTCTATCTCCAAATAAGGTCTCATTTTAATAATATTACAAGAAACAAAAAAGAGAACTTTAATATATAAATTTTGATAAGGTACGTTTCAATTCATAACAGGTGGGAACCAAGAATTCACATTTCTAACAAACCTACAGATGATGTCAATAATTTTGGACCATGGATCACACTTTGAAGAGTGAAGTTCTACTTGCATGTGTCCTCTGCTTGGGACTGGGTGGAGTGGAAGCCCTCCCTGTTCCAAGATGAGCTTCATTGAGACTACCTGAAGTATAACCTGCTGGCGGACAGGATACCAGGTCATGGCTATTGGATTAATATAATAACTCACATAGAAAAGATAACCCCACTCAGAGAGGGCCTCTGAGAGACACTTAGGGTGGGGAAAATAAACCTTTAAGTAACTATGCACATATACACATACACACACACCCACACACACCTTGGTATACATAATGAGAAAAGATAAAAAGACAGGCATACTGGCATGTGAACTGACCACAGAAAGAGAATTATAGCAAAATGTCTGAAATAACTTTGCCTGGATGGCTTTAAAAGTGAATAATACATTTTTATGACTTTCTTTTTTCTCCAAATTTTCCCATTTTTTGAAATATGTATATATTACACTAATAAGCAGGAAACATTTTAAGTTAGTTACTTTAAATTGTTTAATTAAAAATTAAACAAAAGCAATAAATTAAACAAAAGCACTCATCAGTTTTTTGTCTTCAGGAAGGATAACAGTAGTTCTTTACAGAAACATAAAGATATACTAATATATTAATGTGTTACCATTAGTTGGACATTAAAGTTTTTACTAACAGCATTTAAAGTTTTAATATTTTCTACATATAGAAACCAAAATTACTGCTATAATAACCATTATCTCTTTGAAGTCTGAGTTACAGTAGGAATGCTAGAAATTGTGTCAGTCATTCAGTCAGCATATATTTATTGGCACCCACTCTGTATGAAGCTCTGCTCCTGGCACTGAAAATATTACAAGAAACAAAAAAATAAGACTTGTCCTTTAGGAGCTTAATATTAGGGTATGAATACAATTAATCAATAAAACAAAGTAACATGAAAAAATAAAATACAATGGGATCATTTCAAGTCCCAATTAGGACTATAGAGAAGATAAAACAGAGTGTGGTGGGTGCAAAGTAGGATTTCTAATTTCTATGGTCTTCTAGATTTCTTGAGGAGGCAATATTTTAAATGAGATCTGACCAAGGAGGAGAAAGCCACACAACTCTCTGGGATGAAAAAGCATTCTAGGCTGAATTAGTTAGTGCAAAATTTCTGTGGTGGAGATGAGCTTGGCAGGTCCAAGATACAGAAAGAAGATCCATGAGGCTGAAACACAGTGAAGGAGGAGGGAGAGCTTTGGGGTTAGAGAATTAGGCAATGCTAAACATGCAGGCCTTGAAAGCTGTGATATAACAAAAAGCTACTGGATAGGTTTTTTTGTTTGTTTGTCTTTTTGTTTGTTTGTTTTGTTTTTGTTTTTTTACAAAGGAGCACAACTTTTCACTTCTCTGGTTGTACACAATATAGAGTTACACCATATGTGCATTTATACATGTGTGTACAAAATCCCATTGGGGATTATGAGGTAGAAAGGAAAAATGGAGGATGCAGGAAAGCAAGAGGATAATGGCAAGAACCAAACATTTCAGAAGGTATAGGAGATTTAATAAGTAAAAGGTGACAGAAATGGAATCAGCTTCCACTGTAACAAAATGAGTGGTGGGAAGGTGAAACAGTTTCGGTCAGTATTTTTTTCTTTCACTAATAATGGTCAGCTGCACAGTACACATGGGAGATGAGTAAGTGGTTGGTTTTAACCAGACTTGGGGTTTACTAGTCAAGTACAACTAAAGGAGAGAGGAGCAGGGAACAGGGGATTGCAAGAAGGTGGCCATGCTGAACAATGAATCTAGACTGGGAGGCAGGTAAGTGAGGGCTCAGGAAAATGATGAATAATTCAAAAGAGGTACTATGCAAGATGAGGGCAGAGTTCCTAGGAAGGCCAATTCAGAGTATGTGAGGTAGAAATATAGGAAGTGATGGTCAAAGACTGGGTTGTTTTTATCAAATCGAGTTTTCTAAAATAGTGTGATTATCAGCAATCACAACATCTAAGACAGCGCTGCCTGAAGGGAATTGCCAACATGTGGCAGTGGAGAGGACCCTCAAAGCCAAAGAGGTTAGAGAACCGAGGAGCCTGGGTATTGTTTGAATTATCTGCTTGGATGTGGAAATTGCTAAGAATGAAAAGAGAAGCAGTCAAGAGTGAGACGATGTCTCAAATACTGACATCTTCAATAAATAAGGGAGGCCAGGAGGCCAACAGATGGCAACAGGGACAGCTAAGTGTAGCAAAGTCTGATCTCATGCACATAAAAGACGGAAGAAGGACAGACAATTTGGAAACATAAAACAGAGAAAAGTGATGCCTATCTGGCTGGCCTTCCAGCCCTGAGATATGTGGGGTAGCAAGAAACCACAACTATCATTTGACAGGACTGTAGGAGAGGCAGTGTTGTCAGGGGAGAGACAGGCTATACTTAGCGAAATAAAGTAAAAGTGAACTTTCCAAGAAACACTGAGCCTGAAAGGAAGTTGTTGGGGCGATTTAGAGAGTGAGGGAATGGAAGATGGTGCATGGGTTGTGATCAAGGCAATTACAAAGCAGTAGTAGTTGTGGAAGTTGGGGATCTCTGAAAGTAAAGGGTTGGACTGCTCTTAAGTTTGTGCACTCAGTGCTCTTAAGTTTGTGCAAACTCAGGGAGTGCTGCTGCATTGAAAGACCAGAGGATGTGGTACTATCCCTGAAAAGGGGGCTCATTTCCAGAGCACTGACCTGAGTCATGCTTCATGTGTATATCACATTACTTTTGTTAATGCCATCCTGAGAGATGGCTAGCTCTCCACAGAAAGTTCATACTCACCTTTCTTATGCAGAATGATGAGTAACTGCCTAGTTTCCCAGCCACTGCCTCGTCCCAGAAATTAGGTGGCAGCCTGGGCACTCTCCCTGCTCTCTTACTCCTTGCATTGGCTGGATGACAAGGTCAGGGGTATGGGCCTCATATCAAATTAGGAGAGACTCTTTCAGCCTAAATGACTAGATAGAGTACCCTTCTAGTTAGGCAACTCTATTGGGAGAAAAAAGTAAACATATTGAACAAACCACTAAAATCCGGGGATTGATTTTTTACAGCAGCTAATGTTTAAACAATATTACCTTTAGTATGTATCTTGTCATGGAGCTAGATTTCATTAAAAAAAAAAAAAGAACTACTAAACTGTAGTGACCCTACTCACCAACCAGTACCCAGCACTACCTCCCTAGTTTATATAAGAAGACTAACCTGAAGAGAAGTGAGTTATCTGCTCCTTGAGAAGTAGAGCTACACCTAAACAGAGAGTGAAGGTGTCCCTCGCCCAAAGCCAAGTGACTTAGAAGTTCTCAGTGTGTCACTGGTAGAAACTGTGATTGTATGCAAGGAGGGTAGACTGGCTTTCTCTGCTATTTTTTTTCTCCCTTTTAGTTATGTTTCAGAAACCTGAGGGTCCACTGTGGTAACTAGGCTCCAATATAGCTCCCCAAAATTCACTTCCTGATATTAATATCTTTTATACAGTCCATTTTTACATTGAATTAGGTCTATTCTGTATGACTAACAGTAGTTCGTAAGCAACAGTATATGTCTTCTGAGTTGAGATCATAAAAGGTGTACAGCTTTGGACTCGGTCTCTTGTATCATTCTTCCTGGGAGAAAGCCAGCAGCGTGTCAGGATGACACTCAAGCAGGCCTGTTCAAAGGCCTCAGTTCCTTTTGTCTGCAGTCTACAGCCAGTACCATTGTGTCAGCTATGTAAGTGAGCCACCTAGGAAACAGATCCTCCAACCCCAGTAAAGTCTTCAGATGACTAAACCCCAGAGGACATCTAATTGGAACATAATGAGAAACCCTGAGATAGAGCTTTCCGGACAATGCTCTCCAAAATTCCTGACCCAGACAAATCAAGAGATAATGAACAATTGTTGTGTTAAACCCTATATTTGGGGGTGATTTCTTCTACTATAAGAAATTATAAGATCAGAGAAAACCCACCTTATTTGTTCTCTGAAGTGTGAGTGTATTCATAACCAAAGCCTAGTGTCTACTCCTAGACTAGCAACTTCCAGAAGTGAGAGCCTCACTGGAGCAGCCATATCAGTAATACTTGTAGAGATAAATACAATAGCATTCCTAGGAACAAAATGAGCCAAACTCCAAAGCACCTCTTTCCTAGGGCCCTTAAGAGGTATTGGAGAAACTTGTTGTAACTTTCTCATGTAATGACGTATGGAGATTAAAAGCCCAGTGATAATCGCAGGGTGAGGCAGAAAGCCTCCACATCAAGCCCTGAGCTCCTTTATTCAGCGAGGGGTACTACGTATGATGGCTAGAAGGGAGAAAGGAAGAGTAAACAGCCTGTATGAGAGTATTCACAAAAATAGGGGCCAAAATAATTTTAAACGTACCTTAAGAAAATTCATCATTTTATAAAAACATATTAACCTAAAGGGAATCACTAACATCAGACAATACTAGACAGAATCAGTGTAACCTGGAGCCTCTTCCCCTACTGGCAGGAAACTGAAGTAACAGAAGAAAGTACCTGCCTCCACTATTCCTCCTCCCTGACCCTAATAGATAAGGACCTAAGTCTTCCAGAGGATGGGAAAAAGTAAATCAGGGTTATAACCACCCACCTACTCTAGGCTTTGATAAGATAAATAAAAAGCTTTAAATCGAGGATGGAATTAGACTAATAACAGGTGTGATATTAAATTAGTTGGAAATCTATGGAGTCATCCAATATGATATTAAGAGATGGGAAAGGGAAAGAGTACTGAACATCAGAGTTGGAAAGGGTAAATGGAAAAAAATAAGACCATGTTTCTATCTCAATGAGTTGAGACTCCTCAACTCAGAGGTCATTCTTCAAATCTCCATGCTGACTTATAAATACTAAGAGGTTAGTAACAGAAATACCATGTACACAGATTCCCTAGAAGTCATAGAAATGCCTAGTTTAACTAAAGACCTAAAGCAACAATGTATTTGCTTATCATTTGAGGTTTTAGGGGTTTTATTAGTAGGGCTGTTGTACAGTAGATCATTGGATTTAGTGTTAATAGACCAAAGTTCTCATCTCAACTCTACCACGAAAAAGTTACAAGAGCTTTAGACAGTCATTTATTGTCTTTGACCTTGGTCTTCCATCCAGAAAATGGGGATTTAAAAAATTTGCTTTGTAACATTTTTAATTAAAAGTAATAGTGCCTTAATACTTCCTATATGCTCCTGAAAGATACTTGAAGCAGAATGTGATAACTGTGAGACTGTGAGTTTACAAATATAGTAGGCTGCTTTTGTTCTAACTTCATTGTCAATGTCAAATGCAACACAGACATGGTACTGACATGCTGTTAGCATGGACAAATTATTTTGGGGTTGATAACAGCAAAGGAAATTACTCTTTCCTTACTTACCAAAGGGAAATAAAAATATAATATGCACATATATACATTCACAAAATCTTTAACAGTTATATACATATAACTGCTTTCATGGAAATTTGATTTATAGCTTTAAAGAAAAAAACTAGCTTTAAGACCATGTAACCCCTAATGTATTCTTTCCCTGAAGCTATAAACACACCTCTACTTATTCTGTCCAACAAAAATATACCACAGCAGGTGGAGTACAAAAAAAAAAGTAAATAGTTTCAATCTTTTCATTCATTGCAGTCTATTCCCTCAACAAGAACTTCAAACTGCAGGTGCATGCAGCATACTTATGCTATGACAAGAGCAGTGTATCTCTGTAACTGGGGCTTCACCTAATGATGTGTGAACTAAATGTTAACTGCAGCAAAATGACTCCAAGCCAAGAAAGCCCCAGTTGAGGGTCTTGCCTGGAAGAGGGGCTAATCCACAGGAACACACCAAAGAGTGGGGTTGATCTTTGGTCCTTGGGAGATCATCATTCTTTCCTTCCCTTCAACTTCTAATGTTTCGAGAATAGTGTAAATTAAATTGGAATTTTCAGTTTGCAGACATTCCTCGTTTTAGGGTCTAAATTTGATTTCAGTCTGGAAACTAGCATCTAAATGAGTCTGAGAGAGGAGTAGGTTTTAAGAAAGGTCAAGGCAGTCAGAGTAAAAACACTAACCAATTACTGCAGGGAAGCAGTTTCACATCTGGAATTTGTTACAGAAGGAAACAGAAGGAAGAGTTTTCTTGGGACAGTTGGTTTAATTACATTTTTAAAACAAGAAAGACTAACCTAGGAATGCCAGCTAATCTCAAATGCAAATGGGCTACCTCTAGCTAGTGAACATATTTGCTTCTTATCTCTACCAGGACCATTAATACTGTATCCATGAGCTGTTTCTTTCTGCTGTTGACTGACAAAAGCAAACTCTGGACTGTCTATTTGAGGTGCACATTCTGCCTGAATTTCTATGTGTTAGCGTCAAATCTAGGTGCTCAGACATCTTGCCTTTAAATAATTTTTTAAAAAAGATATTGTGAGAATAAGCATACTTTTGGCACAAGACTGACCTAGATTTAATTTACTAGCTGTGTGACTTTGGGAACATTAATCTTTCTTTATCTTTTCCTTATCTGGGAAATAGGGATGATACTTAGGTTGAAGAGATCTGTGTTTTGATAATTACATTAAATTGTATAGCATAGGTAAAATACCAAACAATTATGAAACCATCTGCTACACAAGTTATTCAACAACTGTTAACTCTCTTGTCCCTCCCATTCTTTTTCCCCTCTATTATTTGTGAAAAATTTACTTTTCCAAAAGTAATATATAGTTTGGCAAATATAATGAGACAGGAAGCTGTTTGTAGCTTACAATTTAAAACATCAGTAGTATAGACAGGAGAATACAAGTAATTAAGTATATGCATGGGTTTGAAAGTATTCTCTAACACATAGCTCAAGAAAAGTCATTGTTAGGAGTTAAATGCAGTTCATGAAATGTAACTCCTGACATATTTTTATGAATGCAGCAAACTGAACCTTTATGATTTACTGCCCCTTTTTCCTCCCCCCACCTCACCAAAAATAGTAGCAGCATATTTTGATCATCTTCTTCCTTCACAATCCGGGCAATCACAGGCCCCGGGGTTGCAGGATATCCTGGACTGAAACGTGTCATCACCTTTCTAACAGATGCCTTTCTAACATTTGAGGTCAGCAGTGGACAAGTGTGCAAGCTAATACTCTGCCCAGAGTATAGGAGAGAATTCTGCTTTGCAATGAAAAAGCTTAGTGTGCAGCTAAGACTGATGCTGAAAGCAACATTTTACTCACAAGAAGCAGGTTATGACCCTTCATATGAAATCCAGCCAAAACATTTCCATCACATTAACACCAGTGAATGGAAAAGGGAAGGGAGAGGATATATTTGCAAAGGCACCAGGGCACTGGTTGTTTTAATTGCTTTTCCCTGAGTTTTTCTGATGTTTATGATGTATTCCATAGAGTTAACAGTAATAGTGAATGTCCTCTAACTTAATGATCTATTTTTTCACATTTCAGCCCAGGTGCAGGAGTGAATCTGCAAGGATGAGAGGACAAAGTTGACTAGTGCTGACCAAGGAGATCAGAGTGACATCTAAAGAGGATTTCAAAAAACAACATGCTCAGATCCAAAGAGGTGGAACAATGCAATTACTAAAGGAAAAAGGAGTTGTTTGTCCACTTTTTGAAACTCCCTAGGGACAGTTTTCAGGCATTTAGTTTGGGTCTTTGTGTGCATGAAGTACATAGGGCAAGATGAGATAGAATTGATATTTAAATGACATGCAAGACAAGGGAACTGCTCGATGTGATTGAGCATTTGCTCTCGTTACACTCTGATCTGTTTATAAACATTCTAGCTATGTGAATAATAAAATGCCAAGCACAGGCCTTTCTTATCCCTCCATGATCTGTCTGGTACCACAGGGGCTTAGGAGGAGGTGTTGAGGTTTTGTGTGTTAAAGCTTGTCAAGGGCACATCAAAATGTAATAACGAAATCAACTACTAGACAGATTGGATGGCAGATTTTGGCAGCTAACAAGGAGCTTTCTCATTATAGGATGTGCAAGCTTGTGGCTGTACTGCAATTAGAAATGGATTTTTTTTTTCTGCTTGAGTTCTTCATATACTTTTCATTCTTACAAATGACAACAGCAAAAGATCACTTCTCACTCCCTAATGTGCACTGTCCATAGCCCCATGGTTAAAGTAACTAACATCTTAATTGAATATCAGATATTTAAATATTGGATAAATGCTATTCAGTGCTTGTGAGATATTGATAACTCATGAAAAAAGTAAGTGATAAATTCTTTAAAATTAATTCTCTTGACTTCTGTGTATGCAAAACATCTTTCTGGTATCCCTTTTTCTATTGTTGTTGTTGTGGTTTGACCATATGTCTCCAGTAAGAAAGCAAGATCTTTGTTTTTTAACAGCTGATATGTACTTGCTACTGTCGCACAGGAGTCCATGATACTGTTAGCAACAAGGAAATCATGTCCACAGAAACTAATTTTAGCCATCAGAAAGGAAAAACAGCACTAATTTTCTGCTACTTAATAGACACATTTCATGTGAAACAACCCAGGGAATCGGTCAAAGCCTTTATTAGGGGTTAATTGTGAGACACCCAAAAGGATAAATGGTTTTCTCAGAGATTCACACTTACCTGGCCAGGATCAGGTCTCCATGCAGATGACCAGGCAACTCCCAAGCCTGGAAGCGGATGGAGTGGGAGATGACAAAAAGAAAAAAGGAGATGGGACCCTTGAATTCAACTGTTTAAATATACCCAGGGAATATCTGTTCAAGAGCAAGCTACCATCCTAAGCCATTGCTCCCAATGGGAAGGTGGATGCACACAAATGTCATAGAGTGGAGATAACAGATGATAAAGTCACAATGCAGCTTATAAATTTTAAAATATTACAGGTTTCTATTTGGAGAAAAACTAAGCAGCTCAGGAATTGGTTTGTAAATCCTTAAGAGACAAGAGGAACTAAAGAGAGAAACTAGTTTTTTATTTTATTAGGAAAAAGAAGTTTTCTTTGAAGCAATATCCATTTTTAAATGCAGTTACTATGTGTCAGGAACTATACCAGACTTTAGGGGTACAGAAATAAATTAGAAAATAATTATACCCAGCCATGATCAAGTAACATATGGAAACAGAAGCATTAAGAACAACCCTGTATGCATGGTTCCCAACAGAGGCACAGAGATGGAATTATCAAGTCTCTTTTCATGAAGGAGAAGAACTTGGAGCCAAGTCTTGAAAGTGGAACAGATGTCTTCAGGACAAACTGGGAGGCCAGGGTAAAAAAGGCAGAGGGAATGCCACCAGGCAAAGCACAGAGGGTTTGGAACACTGGGAGGGGTGAGCCTGGAGGTTTAGGGAGACATGAGATCCTCCCCACTTTGGGTACCTGGAATTGAACTAAGGGGCATTTGATCGCTGAGCCACATCTCCAGCCCTATTTAGTATTTTATTTAGAGACTTAGTTGCTTAGTGCCTTGCTTTTTGCTGAGGCTGGCTTTGAACTTGCTATCCTCCTGCCTTAGCCTCCCGAGCTCCTGGAATTACAGGTGTGCGCCACTGTGCCCGGCTCACATGTGAAATTTTGAAGATCAAATTTTCCACAATAAGGAGCTTCTATGGGAAGGGCATTGAGGAGGCACAAGACAGGGTGACCCAATCTATGCCTTTTACAAAGCTATTGAGGCAGCCTTGTAGCAGATTGGAGAGATCCTTAACATATTTTTTTCTTTCAAAAGAACATCTGGCAGAAGCCACCAATACAACTCTCCCAACTTCTTGTTAAAATATCCATGAAGACACAGAGAAAGTAAAATACACATAAAGCCAATATCAACAGATGGTGTCCAAATTTAGGAAAATGGGCAATAATTATAAGATAATTGAAGCTGGACCAGCCCCCTCACATCTGTCTATCCTTCTATTTATGACAATAGACCAAAACCAAGAAATCCATGAGTAGTAAATACTCAAGGGGTAGGAGAAGCTAGAGGTGTAATAGTACATATTAGAAGATGGGTGTAGATATAGTCCTGGTGTAGGAATGTATTTATTTTTGTGTTTAATCAATTCATCAAACCAGAGAAATAAGAAGTCAGAGTAGGAGCAAGTTATTCTGTCAACAGAATAAAAGTACAATATAACTTATTGCCTGTTAGGAAATGGGAGCCAAAATAAGATTGTAATTCAATCTCAGGATGTTTAAAGGACGTGCAATCTAGTTTCCTTGTGTTTTGAAAAATACTGACTCTAGACACTTGTTTGAAGATGAGAAAAGGAAAGCCAACATGGAGAAAATAATTTGCAGAAAAAGCAAGAATAAATAGCATACAGAAGATAGGGAAGAAGAAAATACTTTACAACATTATGTATTTCAGGACAGAGTAGAAATTTCAAGAAAACGGTTGGTTTCTTCAATGAAAGACAAGAAGAGGAATCTATAAAGAGGAACAAAAAATCCTCAGGTAAGAATAGGCTGAGGCAAAGAGATAAAAGGAGGAAATAAAAATAATGATGATAAAATAAAGAATTTTAAGGACACTAAAACTACACTATTAAAATTTAAAATTTGCATGGAGGTTAGGGCAGAATCAATGATGTGAAAACAAATTAATGATGAACATAGAAGTTTTCTTAGAATATAAAGAAAAAACTATGAGGGAAAAGACAACTATGGGTAAAAAACTCAGAAAGCTAAGTCAAGGCTAAACATTTATTAGAATTTGAGGATTCTCTCATTCTGAAGAATAAAATGAAAGAAATTAACAATAATTAAAGGTATAAGAGGAAAGATTTTCCTGGAGATGAAGAAAGTCCAATTTAATCAGATTCAGTGGTATACAGCTTACTGTTCTCAAGAAATAGATTACAGAAAATCCATGAAAACAAATGCATTCCCAAGACATCCTGATGACATTTTTTTAAGGTACAAGCGTAAATGAGAAGGCTCTAAATTCAGGAATAAAAGAAACAATTTTTGATCACTCCTAGCAATATCTTTTGCAATATTAAATACCAAGTAACAATGGAGGAACATCTACATTTATATTGAAATGTGGTTAAAATATATCCAAGTGATCACTGTCAATCATTTCTGCCTAAGAAATTATGAGAGGAACTAAAACACTCCTTTCTGAAGCACACATACAGTGGCCAGCCAAACCTTCAATGTCAGCTTCCCCAAAATAGCCTCAGGTGATTCAAACGTGCTCAGAAATATGGTTATTAAGTGTCATCTCATTAACAGAGAGCTAAAGCCAACATGTGGTAGGCAGCCTCTTAGTGGCCTCCAATGATCCCCATCTTTTGGTAAGCATTTATGTATCATCCTCCTTCTTGAATGTGGATTGAATTTGGTTATCCCAAATTTGTCGTCTTCTCACATAAGCAGAATGTGGCAAAATTAAAAGAATGCCAATGTCAAGATTAACTTACAAAAGACTGCTGTTGTCTGTCACTCTCGTTCTCTCCCTAACCCTGAGTACTCCTGCTTCCATGATATGTCCTGCACCTCTGAGAGGTCCACAGGCAAGGGACCGAGGGAAGCCTGCATCCAAGAGCCTGTGAGGTACTGAGGCCCCCTTAGTCCAACATCTTGTGAGGAAATGAGATGCAGCAAGGTTAGGTTCTTTGTCTTATGAATCTGAAGAATGAGACCCATAGACAATGGAGAGTGGGAGCAAAGTAACAGAATTTATTTTTGAACAGAAAGAAAGTAGAGCTCCCACAGGGAAGGGTCCCAAGTGGGTTTCTGCTGAGTTGCTGCTGTCTAGGGGTTTATATGGTGTTGTTGGAGGTAACCTTTAAAGCTACTGGCTCATAACTTTTAGGAAGGGTAGTTTCTACATCCAATCAGAGTGAGACACTGGGTGATCATGTGCCCCCTTTCTAAACAGGATGTTGATCATGCACTGTTCATGTGCTAATCATGCCTTCATGTGCTATCTGGCTCATCAGATACTTTGTACACAGAATTGTTGCAATCAAGTTCCCTGCCTAATCTGCCTATCATATTTCTGGCTTCTGCTCTCAGAAACAAGTCCTTCTGCCATCTTCTCCACAACACAGCCTTCAGATGTGACTACAGCCCAAGCTAGCATGTCCACTGCAGTCTTCTGAAAGATCTTGAGCCAGAGGCACCCAGATAAATGCTCATATTATACACACACATACCTGAGATAATAATGGTTTGTTGGAAGTTACTACATTTTGGGATAATTTGTTGTACAATAAGTAACCAATATATAACTCATTAATTCTGAATACACTAAAGAATATGAGGATAGTAAGTGATTCTTTGACAAGATCTCTGGGTCTCATGGTGTCCTAAAACTACTATGATATGGTGTCTTCTTAAATAACTGAAAATCAGTCTTGGCCTTGAGATGAAAGACAGTTCTAATTTGAGCAGGGACCTCATACGTGTAATAATACCTCCAAGTCGCTGATATGGACCACACCATCTTAGAAATCAGCTAATCAGTCAATTAATTCAGCATCAATCTATCTTTAATACCAAAAGGCAATATACCCCAAATAACCAGAAGATTTAATTAATGTAAAATATCATAATCTAATATGGTTGAGATCTAAAAACCCCAGAATTTATTTGGAAGGTCTGTAATTACAGTGACAAGGATCATAGCTCCAGGATTCTGTTAGAATTTGAGTGGTAACTCTGCCAAGCTTTCTTAGTTACTTTGGTCTAGTTACATAATCTTTCAGTGCTTTAGTCTCTTCATCTGTAAAAGCAGAGATGATATGCAAAAACTATCACAGTACCTGCTTAGTAAATGTGAGCTACTATCACTGTATTTTAAGAACTAAAAGTTGAAAAGAGGGAAAAGCTATTGTGTCCCCTTTGTTCAACTACTTTCTTAAACACAGGTGACTCAAATATTGCTATCTCAATCTTAATTCTGACAAGTATAAAAATATAGGTCAAAAAATGATTTTGAAAAATGTACAAGTAACAAAAACACTTATTTCAAAACACTAGAGAAAATATAAAAATAAATATAAATAAAGCCCCTCTAAAAGATAATACAAGATAGCATATAAAAATGCCAAGGGTTTCAAAGAAGTTATACCAATTATATTAATGATAATAAGAAATGAAAATCGATTAAGTTATCCTACTTCTTTTTTGTTGTTGTTGTTGTTACCTAGAATTGAACCCAGGGGCTCTTTACCACTGAGGTACACTCCCAGCCCTTTTTTATTTATTTGTTTTTGTTTTGGGAGAGGGTCTTATAAGTTGCTTAGGGCCTTGTTAAGTTGCTCAAGCTAGTTTTGAACTTGGCAATTCTCCTGCCTCAGACTCCCTAGTTGATGGAATTATAGGCATGTGCCACCACACCAGGGAGTCCTACTCTTTTTAAGGAAAAATTTTCTCAGATTTGTTCAAAGAACAGACTATTACATTAGTTTCCTGGGGTGTGGAGATTGGTTAGTTGTACCCATCTCTTCCCTCCAAAATAGACAGGTTAGTCTTGTATAATTCCAGACATTCTCTGGGAAGAGGGTAGCCCAAGTGAGGGGTACCACATGTGTGAATGAGAAAGTGTTAGACAAATGCAAACACTAGAAATGAATCCAGTGAGTGGTCAGGGTAGGGAGAAAGGTATGAATTAGCTAAGCAGAGGCCAGACCCTGCAGGGCTTGATCTCATCTGACACTGAAAGAAGTGCATTTTGATGTTATTTTAACTGCATTGAGAAACATTGATAGATTTTAAGCGAAGGAACAACAGTTATTCAGACTGTATTTTTATGAGATCATTTGCTTTCTAGTAATAAAGAGAAAACAGAAAAAAGTAAAAATGGGGAGACTGATAAGGAGGGTATGAATAGTTTATGGTGAAGTGTAACAGGATCTGGACCTATTGTGGTATCAGACAATTGGATGCATTTGAGTTTTACACTGAGAAGAAATGACAGAACTTGCTACTGTATGGGGAAGAAGAAGGAACCAATGGTCATTGCAGGATTCTTGCTTGGAGAAATGACTGAACCATGAGACTTTAATTGAAATGAGAATAGACTTGGAACAAATCTCATTGGGGATTCTCATGGTGGTAGAGTTGAAAATGGAAGCTAGAATTCAGTTTTAAAAATGCAATATTTTAAATATCAGGACATCTATTATTTCAATGGAGAAGAAAGGAGGCAGTTGGATGTACATATCCAGAAGTTGTCAGTGCTAGGACCACTTAGACTTTGTGAAACTTTCCACTGCCCTGGATCTGTGGCCTTCACTAGAGCCTCTGCAGTGGGCTGGGGGATCTGTCCTCAAATCCCACAGGTTCTCGCCTGGCTGGCATCTAAGCTGAGATGGCCTAGAGATTCCCTATCAGACTTCTATACCCAAGACCTACCTTTTCTGATCTGAATCCATCTTCTACTGAACCATTTGCCTACACTCCACCAGATATTGGTATTTAATGAGTATTCATAGAAATGCAGTGTATCTCTGCAGAGGGTAAAGTCACAATCTTTCAATCTTTCTCTATGTGGGGTAAAGAAAAAAATCTGGGAATTGATAGCCTTCTTTGTGTGCAACTGAATAGGTATTTCCCAAGTGATGTGAATTGAGGGGTACACAAGAAAAGCAAGCCCTAAAATCTGTTCTCTCATGTCCTCTGAGTCCCTGGCCTTTGTACGTGTGATTTCCCACACCACACAGTGACCTGGAAGTCACAAGAGAGCCCTAGCCCACAGCACCAGGTACTGGGGGGCTTCCAGGACTGTCCTCTCACTTGCTTTCTAGGTGAATGCTTCCCTGGCGTCCTGGTCTAACTCCAAGGTAGAAGAGAGCATTTTAGGCAGAACAGTCAATAGGAGTGAGGCAGAGTGGAGCCACAGCCTGGGTGGGAACTACCAGCACTTTAGTGTCTCTCCACCGTAAGGTAGCTGCTAGTATCAGATGAAAAGGACACAGTATAGGACTGTACAGAGTAGCATCACCAGCCATTTGACTCACGTCTACTCCAATGGATAGGAAGACCTGCCTCTTCTGACAAGAGTCAGCTGAAGTAAAGTTCATGTGCCAGGGAAAATGGAACACTGGTGTGGAGTAGGAGAGAGAACAAGCAAGCACAGCATTTTGAAATGTATCACACCGTCAGCCCCAAGGAACAGCTGAGACAGAAACACAGGTTCAGTGCAGTTGAAGGAAGGCTAAAGATCTGCCTTCCCCCTGGCCCTAGGTACGAAGATGAGGCCACGCCATAAAGGGACTCTAATGGACCCTGTGAGTCAGTCTAACCAGGGCAAGTGACACACAAGATCCTCCCAATAGAGAACTAAAGAGACAAAGGAAGGACAGGAGCTTCCTTCTGTGCAGGGAATTCCAGGAGCTGTCACACTTCCTGCCAGACAGCATGGTTCCCCACAGCATGTCACTGGCGACACCTCTGATCACAATGGAACAGAGGAAGGAAGGTATCCTGACATTAAAGAGTTTAGCATGTCTCAGCACAGAGTGCTCCTGGTCCAGCCAGCTGCTCTTGTTAACCTGGGCTGAACTCCCTCATGGTTTCTTGGAATCAACAAATAGAGATATAGGAAGTTGCTTTTTTTTTTTTTTTTTTTTCATAACTTTCTTGTAAAAAACAGATTCATCTATGTAGCTCACAGGATTGTGAATGAAACTAAAGTGCAGAGGCAAAGTGGGGAAAGGCAGAGGTAGCAGCAGAGCATGGTCAACACTGACAGGCCAAGCAACTCAGTCAGCAACTCTGTACAGGCGGCAGACAGCCCAGAATGAAAGAAGCAGTTAGGAGAGCTGGACACACAAAGGACAGGTTCTTGGTTTGGACATGGAAGTCACCATTAGGTCAAATGTGGGAGAAGGAGTGTTTTCTGTGTAGGTAAAATCAAGAATGAACTGCCAAGGAATAAGGATTTAGTTTGTTGGAGTTTCACCACCAGGACACTTCTTCCATCTTCTTTTTTTTTGGTACTGGGGATTGAACTCAGAGGCACTCGACCACTGAGCCACATCCCCAGCCCTATTTTGTATTTTATGTAGAGACAGGGTGTCACTGAGTTGCTTAGTGTCTCGCTGTTGCTGAGGCTGGCTTTGAACTCGCAATCCTCCTGTCTCAGCCTCCCAAACTTCTTCCATCTTTCCTCCAAAAGTCCCAGAACTTACAGAGAACTTGATGAAGAAGTCACACAGGATCAACAGATCAGCTTGATTATTAGTAAGGCTGGATCAGAGAATGTGGCTGTTACCTGAGGTCACAATCAGGCTGCCAACCTCCACACCCATCCCAGATGACCCGTGTTCCTGGGGCCAAGGCATAGCATGCTCCTGAAGATTACCACAGGAAGAAAAATCATGTCCTGCCTGCAGGCAAGTTGGGCTGACAGACAGGAAACCCAGAGGGGGCTGTGCCTCAGAAAGTCAGTTTCTTTTCCCCCATCAGGCAATCAGTTGGGTTGGTCCCCTTTCCTTTGGGAGAGGGTTGGCAGGAAGGGTGAAAATTTCTTCCTTTCATTTTTTTAGAAGACAGATGTTTCTGTTTTATGAGCCTCAGTAGGGATCCCTGGAAAGGAAGAAAATTTTTCTCCTTGCATTGTACTGGCATATACTGTCAGATTGTACATTTTGATATTTACAGAAGAAAAATCCTAATTTCTCAAGGAGCTAGGCGAAGGGCTAGACATCATTTGACCCAATTGTTTTCAAAAGATACTATTTTAGCTGTGAATTATTTCTTCAGAGATAAAGCACAGGAGACACAGTTTATTCAGGTTGAAAGGGGCAAAGCACAGAGGTGTGGTAAGTCTAGGCTCTACCATGACCCCCTTTCCTCCTCTGCAGCCACCGAAAGGCAACTCAGAGGAAACTCAGAACCTCACACTGTCATTTTCAATGCTCTGAAAAAGTCCTGCTGCACTGGAGAAATGTTAACCAGGGAAGTTATGTGATGGTCCAGTTGTGCAGCTGAGTCAATGGTGGAGATGAGGCTACTCGTATATCTCATCATGGTCACCTCACATTTCCAAGGGCTTGAAATTGACACAGAGTTTCAACTCACTTTGTAAGGACTTATATCAATACAGGTCTCATTTCTTTTTCTACCATATATCCCATCTAGTAATGCCCAGAGGTCTTAGAAGAGGCTATGCCTTTTCACACTGAAAAGAACCACGATAAAAAACTGTGACTACCTTTCATTGCCACTGCTCTTGATGCAGATTTTTGCAAAAGGACAAGGAATTGTAATCAGAATGATTCAATTGGAAGAAAGTAGATGGATGTGTGAAGCTTCCAGGTCACCTCCAGCACTGTCATTTGAATTCTGTGTCTTTTGTTGTTGTTGCTTGTTCCCTCCTTTCCAGAAAGAACCAGTCAACAAAGACAACAGCCATTTGTCAACAGGCTCATTGGATCCTGTTGCCCTCACTCCTTTCATGAAAGAGGTTGGCTAGGAGATGTTTCTAAACAAAAAGAATAAAACCAATTTGGCATCCACATACAGAATTGAGTTATATGAAATCAGATGAAATGAAAACACTGAATCATATATTTTTGTAAATCATAAACACCAAAGTATAGGCACTTTTATACATTTCAACCTGTATTTCACTGGCCTGATTCCCAAACAACTTGGACTTTTCTGTATTCCAGTTAATGGGGTTGGTCTCTGCTCATCCTTGATTCTGCTTCTTAACTTAGGATAGGTACAAGCACAAACTGTACAGCCTTTTTTTCTGTTATGTGTGTCCTACCAAGGGCCATGGAACACGTCCCAGGCACTACATCATGTCCTTCCTCTTATAACCCTGGTTCCTGTCCATTCCCACCCCTTGAGCACACACTCAGACCATACATAGACTGCACTGGACCACCCACTGACTCCATACCAATTGCTGAACACTTAGAATACAGAAAAACTTTCACTACCTTCAGAGGTCATAGGAGGGCCAGGAATCAGGGCTTAATATCTCTGCATTTGATCACTAACTCTTCCTAAGAACATTATCAAAGGCATGTAATAACATATTTATTTCTATTACCCCCTTCATAATTATATCCACAGTATAATCCCTGCAGAAGTACACACTTTGTTTAAAAAGCCACTTGGTGAGTGTCAGGGGAATTCATATCATCATACACGGGCAAGCCAGAATATCACTATTACCAAACTTACTTTACAAAACAAAGTGGAGGTAAAAACCGGGGGAAGGGAAATTCAAACATCAAACAGGATTGATGGGCTTATCATCATTGTACTACATTACAGGGTGACCTCCACAGACTGGAAATTGGGTTACATCAACAAACCTCACTTTAAAGTGTGAGATGAAAGAGTGCCTCCCCTAACGTTTTGCAGTATTACTGGCTCAGGTTTAAAGAAAGTATGCAGCCAGGTACCAGTGTCACATTTCAATCTGTGATATTGACATGGATGTGAAAACCGGAGCCTTTGAAACTGAGCCTTTCATATGTTGAACAAAAACCTGAAATGCACTCTGCTGAGAAGAACTGAAGGAGAGAGAAGGTAAGATGATAAAGGGGAAACCTTTGCACGTGGGACTTTTCTGAATTTTCCTGTCATAGGCCGTAACTCAAGTCTGCCAAAGTAGAGCTTAGCTCAGATCTTGACATTAGTTTGTTTGGTTTTCCTCGATAACAAGGCTTACCTGCCCTATAAAGACTCCAAAAAGTCAGTGATGTGTTGCCAAAGTAAGGAAAATATTTTACTAGAACCAGCCCTACTTAGTTGGATTCAGTTATAGTCCCCAAACCCCATCTCACCCAACACACCCTCTTGTCATTTATTTATTTAGCTAAACTAATTTCTCTGTTGACTCAGCAACTCCCAAGCAAGCAGTGAAGAGCTCAGATATTAAATGCAAGTTTCATTAACCCACTGCCAACGATCATATTTTTTCCATAATGTTCCAAAAGGAAAATGTTTCTGCCCCTGTACTTTCAATTTTCAGACTTGTATTTTTAACTGAAACAAATCAAATATCTCATCAACTGGCTTAATCAATAGGAACATCTGTAGGAAATGGAAGGACAGCAGACAGAAGAATTCTCAACTTTCCATAAATCATTTTAAACAGGATCCTCAAATTCTGCCCACATCTGACTTTTAGGATAAGAAGGGGAAGAGTTATATTACAAAGGGCATTTGAACTCCTTGCAAACGGGGATAAAAGGCTATTTGCTAATATCTGATGATGCAAAACAAGTCTCCAACAGTAGAACACAGAATGCCCTAGCATTTTTAAAGCCTTGAAAACATCTCTAGCCCCAGGTCCTTCCTTGGCTTCTAGCCAGGCCCAGGGCCCCTTTACCAGGAACAGACCCCAGGATGCATTACTCTTCCTAATTCTTCATAGTCTGCTTCATTTGGCAAAGGACCTACACCCAACCACAACAGTTAAAAAGAAAGGCTTACATTCTACTATAAAATATACAAATCATGAAATGTATACAACTAACAAAAACAGTTTCAGTACTACTTGATGAGAGGAATTTTGTGGGGTGCTTTTTTTTTTTTTTTAAATCCAGCATTCCAGTAATGTGAAACCACTGTTTAAGGTAGAAAATCATTTTTCAATCTCAGGAAACATCGTTACTAGCTGCCAAAAGTTGATCCATATAATAAGAACTATTTGCTAATGCTGAACACCTGCACTTTTATAGATAGCCTCTCAGGACAGCTGTAGCTGAGTCTTCAAGTCTACTGATAGAGCAGCCAAGTAAAAAACACGAAATTTCAGATAAGAGTGCCTGTTGAATTAGCCATGCATATACACTAAGTCTGGTATATTTATTGGTGAACTCTGACAGTCATTAGATACAATAAAACACAATACAAAATATGTCCAGGATAAGGTTCCCAGCTGCTAGAAGCTTATATCTCGAGGTGGTAGGATACACAAATCAAAACATGCTAAAGGTATAAACATATATCATGCTTATGGAAGCCATGTGTAAATATTTATTTCACTTCCCATGGTTAGTTTTAGCTTTTTTCCCCTTGGTTTCATTGTTTGATTTTCCAACTTGCAGGGTTTAATCGGAAAAGGCAACCACCAGAAGTTTGCAGAAAGGGCTCATTAAGAAGGTGAAAGCATTGTTTTATAGTCTTCTGAGATGAACAATTTCTAGCGAGCATCTTAAGGATATTTACATATCTGTTCATATGTATTCAAAAACACTGGTGTTGATGCTTCATAGCTTTCTCATTGCACTGGGTGTCCCTCACCAATCAATCAAGAGCCAGAAAAAAGATGCCTTTCATATAGTTTCCATGCATAATAAGAAGTAACTATAGATCACCTACTAGTAGTTAGAAAATAAACTAAAGGAAATCCTTATGTACAATGTCTTTAATTATTACAACATTTTTAGGAAGCACACCTGATTACCTTCATTTTACAAGATAAGAAAATGAAAGTGACAGTAATCAATGTGACTGGCTCAAGTTACATATCTGATAATCAAATTATTGTCTGGTAGTAGAACTGGATTTAAGCTCAGTTTCATCCGGTTTGGGAAGCCTTGTTCTTTCTTCTATATTATGCTTTCTCTCTGGCCAACATTTAGTTAGCATTGAAATTTTGCTTGGAAGTATACTGAGAAGATAGGGGTTAGTGGGGCAGATATGGTCCTTTCCTCATAGTCTGCAATTTCACCAGAAGACAAGCATATGAGGTGAAGTTCAGGGTACTAATCATCAGCATAGCATACTAGAGGACACAAGCCAGGACCTGGCCAAATGGTATGAATTCTGCATCCTATACCTAAAGCCATATAAAACTACCTGCTGGATAATCACATTCATCCCCCAAACTTCAAATCATCTTGTGGTTCGCTCAATTCAATCTTGGTATCTTCTTCTTTCTATTTAAATATAACATCCAGTCAGTTTTCTCTTTGACTGTGATTTCAGTAGGGCCAGGTGGCATCATGAGAGGTACTGCAAGGACTGTTACATGACTTCTCTTTTCTTAGAGTTCAAGCTTTTCTAATGCCGGCCACTCCAACACACGTCCTGCCATATCATCTCTGCAGGGATCCATCACTCCCTCGCCTTCACCTAGTCACGACCTTTTCATCTCCACCACACTTCCCCAGGTTCCTCTACATCACAGGCTTTGCATGCCTACATGCTTTGTCTAATACACATGTCTTCTCCCCTCCTCCCTTACTGACCTCTACAGCACCTTTGCATGCTAGGATTGAACAACTCCCCAATGGCAGAAAGAACATATTCATATCATTCTTGGGTAACAGGCCCTCTCCTCCCTCTAAGCAGAAAACTGAGAAATTTTCTGGAAGTAGTTGAATCTAGCTTTCACCACTGTGGTCCTGAGATTTTTCAAAAGCAGACATAAAGCAAGTTCCAAGATAAGCCAGAATTCATCAATACACACACCATGGCTGACCCCTGCCTGTGGGGACACTCACGTGGGAGTCATCCAGACACAACTTCACCTACTCTCTTCCATCAAGGAAGCATTTTGGAGTGCAAGTAAGAGTGACGTTCTTAGAGGGAAAATCTTGAATCTGCTTTAATTTTAATAATCCACTACTGTTAATTAATAGTGGTAATTAATTGCCTGTGCTTTACAACGCACCACACAGTTGAGGCACTGTGTTTACAAACCTGTCACTGAAACAACTTCAAGATATTTAAAGGCAGTGTCTCATATCCTTGCTTTTTAAAGGCAACCAATCCTGACTTACAAAGCAAATTACTGTTCAACAGAGGTAAACTACAGAAATAGAGACCAACAGAAGATTCTTCGTGGCAAATTATCTGAAGTCATGAGTAGTTCTGATAAAATTCATCATATATGATCAAGTATATGATCAATACCATCTAGTATTTTCTGAGAAATATAAGTGGTATTACTACAAATAACAATGCTATTAAATATTTATAAATACTCCGTAAAAGTTAGAGGGAGAAACACTGTCTAAACCCAAAGGTATCATTCTACATTGACTGGTTATGTAGAAATATTACATCTTCTAAACCTTTCCTTTTAAAGGATTTTCAAACCATCTAATCACATTCCTAGAGGAGTACATTTTGTGTTATTAGCATAATAACCAATTAGCCAATCTATGGATATTATAATTTTTATAAAACTAAGAAAGCAGAAGTGAATACATTAGAACACTTGCCCCAAGGTTCTCAATTAAAACATGAAGAGATTAAGCTCTGGTATTGCTAATGAAGGACCATCACATTGACATGGGGACAGCCAATTTTATAAGGCTATAGAGCCATGTACCAGTTTTCTCAATGGTGTCTAATGCTAAAGAATTAGCACCAATATACCAAAAAGGTACTTTTATCCATGGGACTAGCCCTGTGTCCAGTACTACACAGAACAATTCCGGGTAGAAAGCCCCTTCCTATTAATTGACTAGCATTTCTTCCTCCAGAGATGCTAGTTCCTATGTTTCAGCTACGCTTCTTTTTCACATAAGATATTGAAATTGAATGTTTTAGGGGATGGTGCCAGGTTTGACAAAGCTACGAAGCACCTCCCATACACTAGGTAGTCAGTCTTAACACACTTTCCAGAAAGTTCCAATGTAATTCTGTGACCATTAAAGAGATTTGGATTTTCCTGACTTTAATGAACAGGAAGCTGACTTGGGAAGTTTTTCAAATCTCCATTATGACTTCTCTTTAAACAAAATTATGTGTTCACCAAACATATATGGAAAACATGAACTTCACCAGTCAGCCACATATATTAAAAGTAGCTGCCCTACTGGGTTGCTCACTAAATAAGATTAGAAATAGTTTCTTACCAACCTCTCCTGGATCTTAAAGCACTAGGAAGTATATAACTAGAAAAAGCCACCAGTCTTTTCACCATTAATATCTGCTTCTGCCTTGGAGAAATTCTTGCCAAGACAGGAGAGAGACAGGAGAGGTTAAGAGTCACTCCTGCTCATTAAAGGTGGAGTTTTATTTCCCTTCCTTTTAAAATGGGCCTATTTACTGATCCACTTCTCATCAACAGAACAAAGAAAAGTGTCACCGAGTGACTCTGAGGCTATGACACAAAGGTGATACAGATTCTACCTGGCTTCCTCCCCATCACAAGCTTTGGAAGCCAGTTGCCACACTCAGAGGAACCCAAGCAGCTATGTGGACAGGTGTTCTGGTCACAACCCCAGCTGAGGCGCCAGCCAACAGCAAGCATCAACTGTCAGACCTGCAAGCGAGCCTTCAGCTAATTCCAGCTGCCCGATTGCTTTCCTTTCAGTGTTGTTTATCTCCACCCCAGCTTTTGAGTGAAATAGAGACACTGGACTCTTCAAGCCCTCCTCAAACATCAGGTGCATGAGCAAGATAAATGCTGTCATAATTTCACTGTTATGCAGCATCAGATAAGTGGAATACCAACCAAAGTGCATGCTAGACAGTACAACACACAAGTGTATATCAGTTGAATACCATCCCTCTGTGTATCCCATACAACAAGTGAAGCAAAAGAATTTAGAAACCCACTCCAGGGAATCCTAGACACAAGATAATTTTGGAATAGTTAACTGAATAAGCCCATAGTAACTTAGACCACAGTTGAGGTCTAAGGAATCAACACTTGAATTGATATTTGATTATGCGCCCAACATACCTCAGGGGAAAATTAGAAAACACAAATCAGGTATGAGATATACTAATATTGGTGGATACAAATGTAAAACAAATTTTGAGAGAAAATAATTCCAATCCATTAGTACGAACAAAAAGCATATCGTTCCTTGCTCCTTGGTTTAAAAAAATCAAAATTAAGTTCTTTTTTTTTTTTTTTACTATTTGAAAACTTGCACTTTAACTTAATATTCTCAATAAAAATAGGTTGACAGGAGAAAGATAGATAATGCAGATAGACTGTTCTGGCAACAACATGCCTTGAAATAAATTATAAATTTTTAAAAGCATTATCTACTAAAAGCTTTAATGAATATCTTTGTATACAGGTTTTTGCTGTTGCTTTGTGTTAGTTTAACATGATTGGCCTGGCTGAGAATTCATGGCTTTCTTCAGTTCTAGAAAATTCTTAGCTATTATCATTTGTTGACTATTGTCTTTTCTTCATTCTCTCCTTCTGGAATTCTTACTATACATATATTTCATGTCTCAATTCACTCTATGATTCTCTTCTCTATCATAGCATCCATTCCTTTCTGAACAATTCTCTATAATTTTCCATTTCATTAACTGTTGCTTCAACTGTATCCAGCTGATTATTCATGCTTTTATTCAGAGTATTTGTTTAACTTCTAATCTATATAAAAAATTCATTTGCAAGATTTCTAATAAATTCTTGGCCATATTCATCTATGCTAGTTTCAAAACTTTTGATTTTTGTTCATAATTCTCTATTTCCATTTAATTTGGAAGTTATGAAATAACTTTTTTCAAATCATTTGAGCAATGCTTACTTCTAATTCCTCAGGCATAATTCCTCCCATTTGTTGGTGATACTGACTATTTGTCATAATCTTGAATTTTTACATGTTTTTAAAGTTTGGACTTGTGAACTCCTCTTGCTTAAAAATGTAGTTTGTTTCACTGTTTTTATCTTTTTGTAAACTCACTTTTATATAGGGGGGGCATTTTCATGATCACCTGAACCAGACACCAGAGTTCACAGCACAGAACAAGGTCTTCGCACTCAAAGCTTATAGGACTTGCCCAGAGAAAACCTATTTTAATCCCTGGGGTAATACGTAGAGGTATCACTGAAAATATTTACTGGAATAAGTAAGTAGCTCCTATTCTTGTCCTTGCCAGGTGGTTTATATTGTGAGACTCAACCTGGAGGGATGCATTGAATGCTTCATAGAGTTTAGATTATTGAGGTTTATTTCTTCATTCAGTCTCACTGCCTTGGGTATTTTAGTTCCTATTTACCATGTGGATTTTCATTTTGGTTTTGTTCAGCAGAGATCTGTATTTTAAATTCCACTTTATAAATGAAACTCTCTATTTTTTTTGAAAAGTTCTCTTTTATAAGCTCCTATGTTCTAAGTGAATGGGGAGGCACTCTCTACCTTGCATACCCCCTATGTACCCATTTTTCCATTTTGATCACAAAAAGAAAAAATATAATAACAATAATTCTTTTCCCCAAATTTTGCATGAAAATCCTGTAATTTTCCATCTTAGTCCATTGTATGTTGCTGTAGCAAAATACCTGAGGCTGGGTAATTTACACAGAAAAAAAAGCTTTATTTAGTTCAGCACTCTGGAAGTCAAGAGCATGATGCCAGCATAAGTTTGGCTTCTGATGAGATCTTAAGCAGAAGGGATCAAATAATAAGGAAGGAAGCAGAAGTTGTGAGTAGGTGTGCATGAAAGGACAAAGCAAGATCCAAGAGAAACCAAAGAGAGATAGATGTTAAGCCTTGGTTTATAACATCCCACTTTCACAGACAGCAATTCAGTCCCACTGAAGACAGTATTCACTCCCATGAATGACAAATGAATCCTTCTTAAAAGCCCCAACACTCTTCAACACTTACATTGGGGGACAAACCTCAACATGAGTTTTGATGGGACAAACCATATTCAAAGGCATCATACTCACAGTCAAAATTTTCATATTCATCAGGGTAAAGAGAATAAAGCAATTCTATCTTTGCATAAAATGATAAATTTGTTCTAATACAGAATTAAGAATAATACTATAACACAAGCATTCTAGGTAATGCAGTAATCTGATGATTTGATTCAGTGCTAATAAGACCAAAAGAATAAAACTTTTAAATGCATGTATTTGTGTATTTATGCAAAACCAGAAGGTACATAAAAAGTCACATGAACTCTTTGCAAATCTCCACAATTCTGTGATCAGAAGCCCTTAAATCTTTTGAATTGTTGGATTTTGCTTTAGATTCCTGGCATAAACAAGCTCCTAGTCAAGTGAGAACTGGTTCTTCAACTCTTCGAATTTTCAAAGACAAGTTCTGATGACCTGATTTTGTACAAGCGCCTGCTAAAAGGTATCATTTTCCTAGCTGAAAGGGCAGGTGACTTGACATATTCACTGACAACAGACTCCATATAAATACTTGTCTAGATGTTAGTTAATTGAGGGAAAACTTTGATATGTTCAAAATTCTAAGTCATGTCAACCCACTTCAGTGCAGGGCTGTCTCTCTGAAAAAAAAAAAAAAAAAAAAAATCAGTTCCTACAAATGAGATGTCTCCTAGAATGTTCATTTTATGTTTAAAAAGATAGATATGATATGTTATTTTAAGACTTAATATTAAGTGTTCAAAAGATTAAGGAAAAACATTGCAGACACTTTTGGTTTTGATTGTATGTTAAAATGTCTGCAAAGGAACTCAGAGGTTAATCAGGAAAGTTACTGAGTACCTTCACTGGGTAATAAAAGAATAAGACTTACACAATTCCTCCAGCAACTGATTTTATAGCATAGTTATTTAATGATATGTGATGAAACTTTTAATAAATCAGTGTCCCTCACTCTCTTTTGACATGGCTCTTGAAGATATTTTTCTGGGGAATAAATTTTTAGTCAGATGAAACTCTCCTTACAATATAGTCTGTACCCAAACTTATGAAATGTACAGGCTACTAAAGGAACCCTTAGTGAAATTTAGAAATACTACTGTGGTTAAATTTTGAGGGAACTATAAACTAGTTGCTTAATATTTCAAAATGAAAGAGGCTCTTCTTTCTTTTGAAGATGCAGAGCAAAATAAATCATACTTTCAATGACTTATGCAACTGACCTGTAACTGACTTTCAAATCCTTTTAAAATTAACAAATACAGTTTTACACTGTCTGTATGGAAATAGCTACATAATGTATTCTTTTTCTTGTTGCTCAGGCATAGAAAGGAAGGCAAGTCAGAAGAAAAGTATTGGTAGGGTAACTCCACATTCCTTTTTCATGCCTATCTAGTTTGTCTTCACAGTGAGTGAAGTTGACTAGGAAATGAAAAATGAAGTGCAGAAGAGATGCTGAATAGCCACTCTTGTGGTAATCAGGACACAAAATGACAGAGGTACTATTCTAGGTCCTGGAGATGCTATGGTGACTGAGGTCCTATTCCCATGAACCTAGTAGAATAGCAAGAAAAGGCGCTAGCCCTGGGGGCATCTGCAGTGGTTAAGCTCAGGGTCCAAATAATAAATCCAAAAGCTTCAAAAAGCAAGCTGGGTTAAAAGTTGAAGATGGGTGAAAATGCCAAGGTTGGTCAAGTTCATGTGACAAAAAGGTAGAACTTTGTATCTGCTTAGGAGAGGAGTTAGGAGCCTGTGCATCATTAAGGGAATCTCAACTCAGAGGTCTTCTAGCTAAAATTAACATACTCTACCCAGGACTCTGAAATGGAATTGGTCTTATGTCTCAGAAGAGATTGAAATCTACAGGAAGGATCTAATCCAGATTACTTGGTATTACTTTCTTGGTTGCAAAAGAAAAGGTCTAAAAATGAATTACTTCACACCTATTATGGTTATCCAGATCTAATCCAGGCACAGCATTTCGGATCATTAAAAGGCTATCTTTCACCAACTTGATGGCATCTGCTGATTTAGTTTTGATGAGTAAAAACCATTGAATGCTAAATTTGTTGAATTGTAAAACTAAGTATAAACTGTAGGTGACAGGGACAACAAAGATCATATAGTAATCTCAACTCTCATTCAGGATGCATGTCATGTCCCCAAACCATAACCAGAGATAAACAAAGTTAAGAAGAAAAGGTGTTAGTAACTGTAAATAAGCAGGACATTTTGAAGGCCAAGTGGTTTCATTGTTACATAAATAATGCTGAAACAAATCCAGAATCAAAGTGAAGCTGCACAAAACATCAATATTACAAAACAGTGTTTATGATAACAAATCCTCTTTCCTGTTTTATACATTGGTTATCCTCCATCACTTCAGAACAAACGGTTACAGAGACAGGAAGGAGTGAAATAAAATAAAACAACATTGGACTTTGGAATCAGACAGATTTGGTTATGAATGCCAAATTAGCCACCTACTAGGTGATTTGGATCAAACTACACAACTACCCTGAGCCCGCATTTTCTTATCTATAAACAAAAACATTGATATCTATATCATGGATTTTTGTATGAAACAAATTAGAATCTTTATGTGTCACACACACATACACACACCCCAAATAGTAAATTGATCCCCATTCTGTTATCTCAGAATCATATATATATGTGATTTTATATATATATATATATATATATATATATATATATATATATATATATATAATCATACAACTTTTTAGTTATTTGTTATAAATGTGGCTTCTGAACTAGACTGAGAATCCCTCAGGGACAGAACATATTTCTTATTATCTTTCTGTCATATAGATTCAGAAAGTTCTTAATACAAGTATATTTTTTAAAGTTATTTTGTTAGATACCTATCTCTCACACTATCCCAAAATCAACTCAAAATGAATCAAAGACCTTAAATGTGAGACTTGAAACTTTGAAATTATTAGAAGAAAACATAGGGGAAGCACTTCAAAATATTGACACAAGCAACAATTTCCTGAATACAGCTCAAAAAGCTTAACAAACAAAAACCAGAACTGAAAAACAGGATTATATAATATCAAAATGCTGTTGCATAGCAAATGAAAGGATAAACAGAGTGAAAATACAATCTACAGAATGGGAGAAAATCTTTGCAACCTATCCTATGGATAGAGGACTAATGTCCCAAATACATTTTTTTAAGAAAAAGCTCTGCTTAGGGTGGTGGTGCATGCCTATAATCCCAGAGACTTGGGAGGCTGAGGCAGGAGTTCAAAGCCAGCCTCGCAACTTACCGAGGCCCTAAGCAACTTAGCAAGACCCTGACTCAAAATACAACATGAAAAGGGCTGAGGATTTGGCTCAGTGGTAAAGCATCCCTTTGTTAAAGAAAAATTGTCAATTTGAATAGACATTTCTTGAAATAAATACAAATTGTCAATAAATATATGGAAAAATGCTCAATATCTTTAGTCATCAGGGAAAAGCATATCAAATCTACAGTAAGATTCCATCTCACTCAGCCAGAATGGCTACTGTTAAAGCAAAACAAAACAAAACAAGTGCTGGTAAGGATGTGGAGACAATGGAACACTGTTGGTGGGATTATAAGTTAGTACAGCCACTATGGAAAACCTTATGGAGGGTGCTCAAAAGCTAAAAACAACTACCATAAGATCCAGCTATACCATTCCTAGGTATTTAACCAACGGAAATGAAGTCAGCATACAAATGAGATATTTGCATACTGACATTTATCATGGCACTGTTCACAATAACCACAATATGGAATCAGTTTAAGTTCTCATCAACAGATGAATGGATAAAGGAAACATTGCATATATGTGTGTGTGTGTGTGTGTGTGTATGTGTGTATACATACACACATACACACACACACACACACACACACACACCCCATGTAGTGTTATTCAGCCATAAAGAGGAATTAAATCATGTCATTTTCAGGAAAGGGAATGAAACTAGAGAACATCATGTTAAGTGAAAAAGCCAGATACATAAAGATAAGTATTGCATATTTTCTCTCATGTGTAAAAAAAAAAAAAATAGAACAGGCTATGAAGAGACTGGGAAAGGGTTCAGATAGGGGTAAGTACAGAGGTGGAGAGAGGGTATCTATTATCTGCTCATGGCTGTTTGATCTAATATCTGAGAACCAAGATACTATTTCAGAAGAAAGAGTAACCACAAACAATGATATGAAGAAACTAGAAACAGCAGAACTTCCTTTTGTAATAACACTCATAGTAAAAAATTTTTGCATGTTCACAACTGCAGTATTGGAACTTAGATGTTGTCTTTCTTTTGTTCTTATTTCCTGTCTTAACAAATGGAAAAGAGGGCTTTAATGAAATGAGTGTAGAAAATGTTAGATAAGCAAAGACATGAAATAACTTTTTAAAAATTATTATTATTAATATTAGTTGTACAAATTAATGAGGTCCACCATAGTATTTCCATGCATGCATGACAGTGTTGAGGAAAGACATGTTGAATGACAAGCACACTGAGGAAACCAAGAGGGCAAAGTAGGGCTTTCCCCCATGGCTCAGAGTAAACATTGCCTAATTCAGCTATCAAAATAATTGAGAATATATAAGTTATTTTCCTGTCGGTAATTGACCAACTCATCGTACTCACAGTTTCATTGGGAAGAAAAGGGAAGGTATAAATAAAAATAATGAGAGAGAGAGAGAGAAAGGGAGAGAGAAAACCTCCAGTGAGGAGGAGACTCAAGCTGGTGCCCATGGGCATGAGGGAGTCTTGCCCCTTTATAGATTTTAGGTTTCCTTTCTTCTCAAGCTTATGTGACCAAAAGGCAGGAAAAGAGCCACCCAGCAGGTGATTGCTATGTTAGGAACCAGCTGGCAGGGAAGTGCTATCTACTTATTTCCTTTTCTTTGATAATCTTTTGCCACTGTCTCAGATGGTTTGTAGGCTGCTTGGATGGACCAATGGGAGGATGTAAAGTGTCTAGAGCAGTGCTTGATCCATATAATAAATTGTAACTGTACATTTCTGTTGTCTTACAGCATATAAATACCTTATTTTCATATACTAAAACATTTGTGTCTAAAAATTTCCACTCATTTAACTTATTTTAATATTGTACACAGAATACAGTTTTACTCATGATAGAAAAAATATACACATGGTTTTACATGTGTTTTGTTTGTGCAGAGAAACAAACTGCAAATGCAAATGTATTCTGCATAAAACCTGCCCCCCTATGTTACAAAGCTAAGCATCAGTCCTAAAAAAAAATTATTTGGCATAAGTTGGAATAAACATATGCTTTTTTTCCCTCAAGGACATTAGTTTTTCCACTGTGGGAGTGAGAGGGCTTCCACTATCATCAAATCATCAAAAGCTGTTTTGGATACTATCACTGACTGACAACCTGCCTCAAAACTTGGCAGTGAAAAATACTGATTGAATTATGGTTATGGGTTCTGATGGGTCAGAAATTAGGTCAGAGTACAGAGGGGGTGGCTTGCCTCTGTTTCACGTTTTCTGATATCTCATCCAAGAAGACAAAGACATGACGGGGGCTTGATGGCTGAGGAATCATTGAGAGTTCTCATTCTGGTACCTTCTGTCTAGCACCTGGGCCAGGTCTTACACATGTCTTACACACTGAGCTCTTCAGGACCGTCAATCAGAGTGCATCTATGAGTCCTCTCCATACAACTGTGCTTCCCCCAAACATGGCAGCCTCAGGATAGTTGAACATATAACTTGATAGCTTGTGGCTCCAGTGGAGGGGTTCATTGGACAAGGTAGAAGCCTCATTCTATATTATTACCCAGCCTTGATGGTCACATAGTATCACCTCCATTATATTTTATCATTTGAAGTAGTTACCAATCTATCCAGGTTTCCAGGCAGGAGACATAAACCTCCTACCTGGATGGGAAGCATGCAAAAGAGTTTTACAGTAATGTTCAAAATCTCTCATACCTGTGTTAGAAACTAATTCATTTCATCACCCTTTGGACCTCATTTGCTTTGACATATATCATTCACTTTTTGTGAGAAATCAGATCTCTAGTCTCCCCATAGTGCCTGGAATGTGCTGGCAACATGGTGGCAAGAAAACTCTACCTCCTTTCATGAATTCAGCGCTTATCATGGAGTAAGCCAATTTTGAGAGAAGAACCCTTGGCACTGGGTGGACCAGTGGCAGGGAACCTTCCTAATGTTCTGAACATTAACAGAACCCCTGTTCTGTTCAGGACAAAGTAGTTGGGCACAGAATAGCAGGCCACAACTGGGCAAGCATGCCCAAAGCAGTGACCTGCACCATACTTCCACCTATGCTACAGCATTCCTCCTCCTTAGAATCTTGTCCACTGGCCTTAATGCTTATTCCAGAGTACAAGAGCTTTCTGGAAAGACTCAGAGCCAGGGGAAAAGCAGCAGTTTCCTGTGGATTCAGATTGTTTGAGACATGTTATTTGGGGCTAAAGGACTCCTGTGAGACACTCTTCCTTAGCCTCATCGGGGGTCTTTTGAAAATAAGGTGAGTGGGTACGAGGACCTTGGATCAGGGCACAGAGATCTTGGGACTTGAGATTGACTGGCACTGGGGAGTTGAAGAAGTCACAATGAGAAATGCCAGGATTCTGATGATACCCTACATCCTGTCCAGCAGGACATCAAAGCAACTCAGAATGACCCATGAGAACCAGAAGTGTGTCTTGGTTCTGCTGGTGTACATGCCTGGAGCTAAGTACACACCCACACTGCCAGAAACTGATGTGCATGAGTGTCCTACAGGCCGTCAGCTGTGGCCAATAAACCTGTGCTTACCTGGATTCACATCACCTCATCTAATGGCCCCAAATGTTTTACCATGTAAGAAAAAAAGTATGTTAACAACCATCTCCACTCCCATAGTGTCACCCAGGAGCAACTGGCAGATCCAGTAGTCTTCTTTTGTGTGCATTGCTCAGGATAGAACAGGACCTTTAGCTAAGCTTGATAATAAGCACTCTCCTTTATTGTTTTACACATTAGAAACGATTCTAATGTGTAAAACATTAATGCATTCTCTGTTTTAATCAACATAACGATCCTGAACTTAAGTATCAAGTATCCCAAACATGAGCACTGCTAAATATTCATTGGTTCTACATGGTGACAGATGAGTTTGGAAAATGTTGATAGGCTGATCAGTAATGGTAATTCTCTAAGAAAGGAGTCCACATAGAATTTTTCAGCCTTACTGAATTATAGAGCAATTTGGAGTAACTGGATATTTTAAAGAACACAAAATTGAAGTTTGAGTAGATGATATAGAAGTGAATCAACAGAAAATATAGTGTCCTATGAGGAGTGGTCTAAGAAGCATTTGTAAATAGGTAGTGTTTAAGCAATCACGGTGGAACTCACGTTACTGTCTTTGAAAATGGGCACTAATCATACATATGGGATAGCCAGTGACTCCTGAAGGTAGCTATGATTTATTCTTACAAGTGTGGCATCTACTTTAGAACGCTCCAAGAAAGGCTGACATGATATCACAGGAGCAAGGAGGCTTTGTCTGCTTCTCACTCCTAGTCACATGTGCAAGGCAGAAGATGCTAAGCCACTGAGATGTTTCCAGGCTTCCTCTCTACTGTGTCCACCTTCTCCAAGAATGTGGAAGGGTCTTTCCTGAGTGCAGCATTTTATGGAGCCCAGGAGCAAAGCCACTAGGTATATTGACATCTGAAGAACCCATATGAGCTGCAACCCCTGGTTCTGTTTGTTTTTCTAAATTTGCATCATAAACACACCCTTCTTTCCTTTTCTCCTTCTGACATCATCAAAATATTTCAGTTTGTTTTGCAGCATTTATACAACTTTTATACAACTTCATTTTCATTCCACCAAATGTCTTTGAAAAACTCCCATTTGTGATTAAAATAGTCCACATCTTCTTAACTCTCTAGCGATTCTGATCAGATTAAAATAACCTTATGTTTAGGAATTGGGACAGGTCAGGAAGGAAATTTCACATCACATAAAGCAAAGATAGCCTTAGTTAAACTCAACAATTTCCTAAAACCAGGTCTTACTTTGAAAATGAGGTATCATAAAAGTTGGCTTATTCATTAAATTATATATGCATGAACATTTGTGGCATGGTGGCAACATGGGTGTATAGCAATATCCAACTTATAACAAGTTGAAACTTTAGCCCACTCTGAGGGATCTACTAACTGCCCACATTTCACATTTATGAAAATGAGGCACAAGGAGGTTAAAGAAGGAATTTTAGCTCAAACCACCTAGCATCCGGAGTCTTCAATGTTAACAAGGAATTCCCAACAAACAAAACCTATTACCATTTTTAGAGTAACTGCCGTATCTATGATATGGGCTTGGTAAGCACACAGCATTTTCAACTGAAATAGCACACGGCCTGTTACAGGGATGCCTTCTTACCAACTCTTCAGGAGATCCTTGGAAACATTTTGCTATGGACAAAATTTTTTAATGGAGCCATGTTATTATAAGACTAAAGTTTTTAAAAAATTGAACTATAAAACTTGGAGTTATTTAAAATGTTTCCAACCCAAATCATTATCGAAATGCTACAAAAAATGAAATTCTCACAGCTATAATTTATAGATTGAGAGTAGTTTGCTGAATAAATTTAATTGGAGAAAATCTATGTTATATGAACATGATAAAACTCATTCTTTTATCTCCTGATTCTTACAAATAACATATATTGTTAAAACAGCATGATAATTTTTACTATAACACTTTTTTCTTGGCTCAAGGTGAAAAAGGGTAAACTATTAAAATGATACATGGGAGGTTTTGGTCGGCAAGATGGCGGCTTAGATGGACACAGCGGTCAGTCTCACCAGAACCGAAGATTGAAAATGTGGTAATACCATCTCCCAGCCAGCTTTTGGGCAACACCCTACAGCTACCCCCACAGGAAATTTCACTTCCACATGTAAGCAGGGCCACCAGACAGCAGCCATTGCCACAGCGTGACTTCAGCAGTGGTGGCGGAAAACAGCTGCGGGTGGCTCGGAGTCCCAGCCCAGGGCTTGCACCGGGCAGGGACAGCTTCTACTTGAGATACTGGGCTCCCGCGCCCACCCAACCACACAGGGCCCACAGCAGTGGCTCTTGTGGACCCACAGCCCCAGCCGCTAGACACTGGGGAGCACAAATTCAGGGTAGGAGATGCTCCAGAGACACCAGCCAAGACAGCTCAGCCCAAGGGCGGCATGGGCCCACCCCAGTTCCCCGCCAGAGTTCCTGAGGACCGGCAGGAGCCACAGAGGGCCCAGATCTGCCCAAAGGAACCTCCACGGGTGTCCAGCCAACAGGAGACCAGGGACTGCTACCTCGAGCCTCTGGGAAGCCCAGTCTCAGGGGGGCATTGGACAGCAACTCTGTACAAACTTTGGCGACAACGCAGCTGTGAATCAGTGACTTCACCAGCGGCCCAGAGTTTCACGCTGTAGTGAAACCCACACCCAGGACACCAGCGGAGAAAGTCCAGCAAGCAACAAACAACGCCACCTACTGGAGGTGAAAGGAACCATACCTGTTTATTTACATTGAGACTTTCTATTTTATTTTAATTTTTTAATTTTTATTATTTTTTTTATTGTTTTTATTTTCTTCTACTCTGATTTTTTATTTTTTTATTTTATCCTTTATCTTTTTCTCCTAATATTTCTATTGTTTAATATTTTTGTTTTATTTCTCTGCTCTTTCCTTTCTTTTTCTTTCCTTCCCTCTTTTCTCTCTCACTCTTTTCCTACCCTCTAATCCCCAACAGTTGTGAAACCAAGTATTTGTTATACAGTTGGATATAGCAGATTGGGATTTCTGAACTGAATACTAGAGTGGTACTAGATAGTCTTGTATCTTCCACTTGCATATGTTTTATTTTTCTGGCTATCATCTCTCCTCACTGTACCATTATTTTCTCCCTCCTTACCGGTCTTCCCCAACTCTGTCAATCTTTCTAGTAATAGCCAACTTCTCTTGGATTCCTTTTTTATGCTTTCTAAGATCTAACAACCATATCCTCACTTCCTACTACCCCAATATTCTATCCTAAACCCCACCCTCCAGTGTCCCTAGCCCACCAAAAGGAACTGTAGACCCTTGTGCAAACTTATTGGTTACATAGTAGATTGTGAAACAACTCATAATTTGTGTATATCGTGACTAAACTGTAAATGTATTTGGGAGCTGTTAGGAGCTATTTGGTTTGAAACTATATATTGCTTGTACTGTGATCAAACAATATTGGTCTCCCCATTAAAAGAGAGGTATTGAAACCCTGCAGGGAAACTATACCCATATAGAAGTAAAAACTGTAACAACTTGGATCAACAGACTAGAAGGAAAGACACACAAACATCATGAAAAAACAAGGGAAGAAAATGACTCAAACAAACCAAGATTCTTCAATATTAGAATCCATGGTCAGTACAGCAGAAGAAATGACACAGCATGAATTCAGACTGTACATAATTAAAATGTTCTGTGACTTAAAGAATGATATAAGAGAGCAAGCCCAGTCAGCAAAAGATCAATTTGATAAAGAGATACATAGGCAAATACAGGAAGTAAAAGGTCACTTCAATAAGGAGATAGAGATTCTGAAAAGGAATCAAACAGAAATCCTTGAAATGAAAGAAACAATAAACCTAATCAAAAACTCAATAGAAAACATCACCAACAGATTAGACCACTTGGAAGACAGAACCTCAGACAATGAAGATAAAATATTTAACCTTGATAATAGAGTTGACCACACAGTGAAGATGGTAAGAAACCATGAACAAAACATCCAAGATCTACGGGATCACATTAAAAGACCAAACTTAAGAATTTTGGGGATAGAGGAAGGCATAGAATTCCAAACCAAAGGAATGAACAACCTATTCAATGAAATAATATCAGAAAACTTTCCAAATATGAAGAATGAATTGGATAATCAAATTCAAGAGGCATACAGGACACCAAATGTTCAAAATCACAACAGACCTACACCAAGGCACATCATAATGAAAATGCCTAACATTCAGATCAAGGAGAGAATC
>PVHX01015557.1:0-46266 GCA_004024805.1 Geosciurus inauris
GAGGAACTTGTTTCTGCATAATTTGTTTCCATTGAGTGGTTTCTTTGCCCCTGACATGAGACTAAGAGGAAGAAAATATCCCATTCACTCTAGTCTTTGATGTTGGCTCTGCTGGAAGCCTCAGTGCCACCTGATTCCTGGAACATGGGACTCCACTGGCAGGGAGGGATGGGGAGTGAAGATTCCAGGTTTCCTTGAAAAACTATCCAGCCAACAATCGGGGCTTGGGGATCACTAGGAATGATTTTTTAAAGAGGGAGAAAACAAATTTCACCTCATTGCTCAATGCATTATTGTCTCCCTTGACTTTCCATTTGCTGTGGCGTTCGGTGGCAGCCCGCAGGGCCGTCTGGCATACATTTGTGCCTGAACCTGTGCTTATTTCTGCTTTGCAAGTCGCTCCTAGCAGAGGCTTGGGTTTATAATGGAAAACTGTGGTCTTTGACAGTGTTGGTTGTAGGGACCTGCTATGACATTACAGGTCTTTTACCTCCTTCTTAACCCCACTCCCCATACAGGTTTCACTTTTCCCCTGGTGCTGGAAACAAACCCAGCCCTGAACAGCTGCGACAGCAGGGACTGCCCTATGTGGATGTCACGCCCACGCGTAGAGCTAACAGAGGCCCCCAAAGCACCAGTTAGAACTGGCATCTACCAATGACTTCACCGCTGGGCACGCACAGGAGTTTATCATGTCAGGCGCGGGGTCCTTGGTCTTTTATGACATCCTGACAGCAGAGATTTCCTCCAGGGCCACTTATAATCTAAGTGACAAGTAGAGAATTTAAAAAGGCAAAAACAACCATTAAAAGCCATATCCACATACTGCTATCTGTTTTTCCTCTGGTACCAGCAGTGAAAGGACAAAGGATTGAAGAGGGAACTTGTAAAATATTGGAATTCTTAGCCGGATCAAAAGTTCCTATGATAATGTTAATAGTAACAACTAATGTCTACATCATCAGGCCTTGTTAGAGTGATTTACATACATATCCCTTTAGCTGATTTATTCTTCATGAGAAGCCTGTGAAGTGGGATATCCTCCCTTAGAAATATGGAGATGTTGGCACATAGAGGGGATGTAACTTGCCTGAGGGTCCCATCGTGGTGAAGCCAGGATGGAACCCAGGTGGTGTGGCTGGAGACCTGGCTCTCCTAACTGCCATGCTTGAAGTCCAGTCTGAGGGTCCACCGGGTGACATGTTCTCCTAAGGTCTCATGACCTGTGCAGGGAGGCCATGGTCTTGAGGTAAGACATCCTTCCCTCCAGGATGTCCCCTCAGCCATGTCAACGTTTAAGTAGCGGTATCGTTCATCTTCATACCTGTTCATTGTCTCATTAACATCATCTCCAATTGTGATCCTAGGCCTAGTAAACAGACATTGCCAAAGGTGAACAGGATAAGTGGGGACTCTGTGGTTCACCTCTGTGCCCTGGCAGCCCTCTTTTAGCTTTCTCTGTTCAAGCTTCATAGCACTGTGGCCCTGATAATCCATTTATTAAGCTCCTGGGTTAATGTGTGTGACAATGACTCAAAACATCAACAGAGAAGTTGTTGCAGGAGCCCACACCCTAAAAAGTGTGAGGGGAAGACCCAGATGGTCTTTGTTCCAACGGGGTTCTGAGCAATGGGGGCTGGAGAACAGTGCGACTGGTGTGCCAGGCTGAACAGCAGGCCCCTGACTCATGTCCACCTGGAACCTGTGAGTGGGGCCAATTTAGAAATAGGATCTTCGCAGAGGTAATCAAGCTTAAGATGAAGTCATATTGGATTCAGATGGACTCTAAATATGACTTGTGTTTTCATAATAGAAAGTAAGGAAGTCCTTTCCTCTCTTGGCTTTGACTATTGCACCTATGTCTTCCTACAGTTTTGAGAATGCAAGTGGTAAAGGGAGATTTAAGGCAGTGGTTCTCAAATGTTTTAGTCTTAGAACTCTTTTCTGCTTTTTAAGGCTGTTGAGGACACCAAGAGCTTTCATTTATGTGGACCATAGTTGTTGATATTTACTGTATTACTTAACTCATACTGAAAATGTTTTAAATTTTCATTCAACTTACATACAATAAGCATATTAACGTAAATGATATTTTAATATATTTTCTAAAAATAAAAGAAGTTTAATAAGCACTGTTATTTTACATTTTTACCAATTATGTAACATCTGGCTTACTAAGAGTTGACTTTTGCATTCAATTTGTTGCCTTGTGGTTGAGGTGTATGAAGAAAATATGGCCTCACACAGATACATCTGTGGGAGAGGGACAAGTATTTTAATGGAGAAGTATTTTAATCATGGCTATTCTTCAGTACCACAATGAAACTCAACAAGTGGTAGATTATTAAGGATTGGCAGATAAGTGGAATTTGAAATCACATAAATGGCTTTTTTTTTCTGTTCCACCCAAACCTACTCATCTTGCATTTTAAATGGATCTTCACCCATTAATAATTTTGTAACAGATAAATTGTCATATGGAAAATAGTCATTCATCGAGTTATGCAGATCCTCCTCTACATTTCATTTTAAAACATTTTAAAATGCATTCATCAATACTTCCACAAATCTCATCAAAAATGTTAAGCTGTCAAGCTCATGGTGGCAGCTACATTTTTTTAAAATTCTAATTTTCTCTTGAAATCTTACATTTTATCATTGGCAATAAACATCATCTGTGGCTATCCTAAAATGACCAGCTCACTCCATCACCTTTTCCAGAAACTGCCAGAAACTGTCTGACTAATAGTAAGTCTGAGTAACCACAGTGTGCATGTGTGTGCGCGTGCGCACGTGCCAGTTGTTCTGTCAAGTAAAAATAGTGTTCTGTGAAGGAGACAGCTCAGCCACACAGATGCCTCGTCCTTCGAGAACCATCATTATCTGGAATGCAGCCAAAGAGGAATGTGTATTTCCCTGCCCATCAGCCAGAATATTCAGCATCCTTGTGCACAAGGACAGAGATTTCATTGAACTATATAATTTTTACTGCTTCATCAAGGACATTCATAATTGAGACTGGCTTTTTTTTTCTTTGCATGCATGACTACAAGTTCTATTTGTACGGCCACTTGAGTTTCTGCTGAAACACCAGCAATTTTCCCCACCAAACGCCAACCCTACAGAGAGAAGCCTACTGTATTGATATTACTTTGAAAAATAGCTGAGACCTCTCAGAACCCCTGAAAGCCTCTCAGGGACCCCAGGAGTTCAAGAGCAACATGGGACAATGTTAGTTTAAGATTTCCCATCAACAGACCAGGTGTGCAGAGCTTGGACTCCAGACAATGAAGAGAAACTAATGATTGTCCGAAAGTCACTTGATGGTACCCAGCTCAACAAGGTGGAACAATTAGACCCAAGAAGATACAGCACAAGATGAACAGGTGACATTTAAGCATGACGGATATGTTAGTGGTCAATGCATTCCCTCTGAGCTCCAATGCACTCTTGAATGTACGCTAGGTGAGAACAGGGAGAATGCCTTCAAGCCTCACTCCTCTAAAGGAAGCACAGAGTTGGGCTTTCTCTGGAAAGAACACTGGAGAGACAGTGCAGAAGGAAATGGGTCCCTTGCTGTGGGTGGCTTGGCCTGGGGATTGCTAGTGTGGGTGTGAGGACAGCAGTAGAGTCACCCAGCCACTGGCTTGGAGTGACATTCTTCTGGCACCTTGTGGCTTCTATCTGGCAATAACCTTTCCACAGCCCTCTCAACACAGAAGTCAAAGCCCCCGTGCCAACTGCACACACTCTACCAAGTCATTATCTTATAGGGAAATGTCAAAGTGGTGAAAGCCACATGAAAAGGACTCTTTTTAGATATATAATGACTTATCTGTATAGTTCTAAATGGATCCACAGTACAGGGAAGACAAAGATTTTTTTTAATAGTAGTAATATTTTTCTTATTAGAGTAAGTCAGACAATATTCCTGACTGTGACTTTTTAAGAAATCCCCAATGGTCTGTCTTTTCAACAATTTGGTTTAGCAATCCTTCCATTAGCAGGGATGTGCCCTGGGGATTTGTGGTCCACATGAGGACAGGGAGGTCCACTCTGGAAGAAATTCTCATTTCTTTTCTTAGCAGCCACAACTCACCAGGTCACTCAGGCATCTCTTATTAAATAAGCAATCAGGTAATACGACACATGTGAGGCTTTAGAGACACCCGGCAGCCATCCAAAGCTGAACCCAAAGGCTGAATCAGCTCTGTGCAGACAGCTGCCCTTACAATGTGATAGGAAGAGTTCCAGGGGTATTAGTCAGGGTTCTCCAGAGAAATAGAACACACACACACACACAATTTTATCTGCTGATCATCTATCAGTAGATACATAAAAACGGATACATCCTGATATGTATATATACATATGTGCTATATATGTGTTAGTGTGTGTGTGTGTGTGTGTGTGTGTGTGTGTATTTTATATAAAGAGAGAAAGAGAGAGAGAGATTAAGAAACTGAGTAGCACAGCTGTGGAGGAGGTGCACAAGTCCAGCATCTCTTTCAAAGCTCTTGCCAATCCTGCTTCTGTTGAACAGCTTCCTTCTTCTTCCTTCTGGGCCAGGTAATTTTTTTTTTTCTTTCTTCTTCTTCTTCTTTTTTTTTTTTTTTAATTATCTGTCTCTTCAGTGGAGCATCAAGTGGGGAGCCCAGGAAAGAGCTGCAGTTGGAGTCCAAGACAGTCTGCAGGCAGAATCCCCTTTTCCTCAGAGGAAGTCAGTCTTAATTATGTTATATCACTTTATGGAGGGTGATCTGCTTTTTTCAGAGTCCCATTTCAATGTTCATCTCATCCAAAAAAAAACCTTCACAGAAACATCCAGAATAATGTTTGATCAAATATCTGGGTACCGTGGCCTAGCCAAGTTGACATATAAAGCTAACCATCATACCTGGTAAATTTAAAAATATTACCTAAGGCACATGACCCATGAGTCCAGTATCTGTCATCAGCACTTAGCTCATCAGATGATTTTAGAAACAACTGAAATTGGTTGTATACAGCTATTCCTCTCCAAAGAACTTGTGGGCACTATACCCAGAAGGCTACCAGTTTAAGTCTCTAAGAGAGCAGGGGCAAGTGGTGCCTTGAACTCTGAGTAAATGTCTGGGTCTGACTGACTGGGCCCAAGGCAGCATATGACATATGCAGGATACCACTGTGCTTGGGCCCTCATGGTGTGGCCTCCAGCCCGCCATGAGCCTGATGTCCATCTGCTGCCCTCCACCTTTGGACAGTGTCTGAGAATTGCCCTTTCCAACTCAGGAGTAGTGCTCCTTCGCCTTCCTACACTCCAGCATGGCTTTCTCCAGCTCTTTTAATAAGCAAATGAATCTCTTTCAAAGCTCTTGCCAATCTTGCTTCTGTTGAACAGCTTCCTTCTTCTTCCTTCTGGGCCAGGTAATTTTTTTTTCTTTCTTCTTCTTTTTTTTTTTTATCATCTGTCTCTTCATCCTATCTGATGGTTCCCAAAGCATTAGAAATTCTGCTTGCCCTGTCATTTTGAAACTGAGTCCTCTGCAGCCTCCCTTGTCACCTGGTATCTCTGGTGTGGCAGGGGCTGCTTCCTGGGCATATGATCTGTGAGGTCACAGGGGACCTGCATTCAGAAGGGCCAGCACTTGGCTTCAAACTCTGCTGTTGTCTTGAAATTCTGAAGTTTTGAACAAAAGATTCCTTGTTTTCATTTTGCGGTGGGTCCCACATGTTTTATGGCAGGTCCTGCACGGAGTCCTCTTGTTCATTTGCTGACATCTGCCTCTTGGCCTTTGCCCTCCCTGTTCACTGCTCTCCCCGCTCCACACCTGGTGCCCTTTGGAGAGCTCATCTGCGCCTGGACATGATTATCCTCCCCACATTGGCAATAACTCTGCCTTCTAGACCTTTAGGGTCATGCCAGTGACCTTGAACTGAGAGGAAAGAAGGAAGGAAGGAAGGAAGGGCTGTCATATGATATGACACGATAGAATGTGTAAGACTATTCACTTTTTGAAAGTTACTGCTATTGTTAGCCAGGCGCAGTGGCACACGCCTATAATCCCAGCACTTTGGGAGGCTGAGACAGGAGAATCGCGAGTTCAAAGCCAGCCTCAGCAACAGCGAGGCACTAGGCAACTCAGTGAGACCCTGTCTCTACATAAAACACAAAATAGGGCTGGAGATGTGGCTCAGTGTTTAAGCACCCCTGAGTTCAATCCCTGGTACGAAAAAAAGAAAGAAAGTTACTGCTCTTGTCGTTATGACCACAGATGAGGAATATTTGAAAAGAGCTCATTAAACGTCCCTGTTCATGAAATGCTATGCCTTAGTGAAGAGTCAGTCAAGGTCTCTGTGATGAAACCAAGTTCAGCAGGACCTTGGTGTCCAGGGTTCTGTGTGTGGAACAACATGTTCAATAGAGAAAGCTCACACAGGGAGAGCTGTCGCCTGTGCCCACTGGCCAGGAAAGAGTGTTCCTGAACTAGGTCAGTCATGCATTTGCTACGAAGGGAGACTGGGAAAGTGACTCATATCTGGTTAGCTGTTGGTACCATTAAGCAGGTGCATGTCTGTCCTCCATGAGGCCATGGAGCTGCTATACAAAGCAACATTCTTCAAGCAAACTTTTTTTTTTTTTTCAAGTAGCACAGGAGTCAAAGATGAGAAAGACTAGAACCCAAGGAAGACAAATGGATGAAGCCGAGGGGCCAGGGCAGGGACAGACTACTGGCAGTTTGCTGTTGCAGCCTAGTGGAAGTCTCTGTGTTCTCTCAACATCCGGGAACTCTTGTTACAAATATTTAATGAACTGTCAGGCTATTCTTTAGACCTGATGATGGCTCTCAATGCTTGGATCAGGAAAGCTGAAAGCTGGAAGTCTTCCACCTCAGAAATATACAAAAGCACAGGAAACCAAAGAATGATACAAATCTACAGCCTCAAATAAACAGACTCGTTCCCACATGGGTTTAATTTGAAGAAGAGGTCTTCTCACTTAAGCCCCACAGAAAATCCCAGTCCCAACCGAGGAAACGTTTTCCACTTATTAGGCCACTGTCAAAACTTTTGCTTTTGTCTCTTGACATGTTTTTCATTTGTTATCCAAGATGCTATAGAAATTGGTTCCAGGTTTTGATCATGAATCCATTTCCCCCTACATTCATGGAATGAGTCTGTTATTCCTATAATCTTCATACCAAACAAGGGTATCTTGACATTGAACTCCATTTTCTCTTATAAAGTTTGGTGTTTGGGCTCCTAAGATAGCTGAGATTCCTCAATTATTACTAGCCCTCCCCTCTGCTCTGGTTGTTCTAATGTTGAGTTTGAATATAGGATCTTAATAGAATAAGCCAATCTGGAAAGACTTCAGAGAAATCACAAAATCTGTCATCGTACCTCTCAGTTGGGCTCAATTAAGTGCTCATCAACCCCAAACTCACAAACAAAGCAGATTAAAAGCTGATGGTCCTAACAGCAAATCTGAGTCATAAGATTTATTGAAGGCCCCGTAAGTCTGGCATCTTCTGAAAAATTCTGTGCAAAATGAGTATTGTAGAATATGTCAACAAAGCATGTACATAGTTTGAAAATTCTACTCTAATACTCATTTTAAAATGCAATGCCCAAGCCCCCTCTCAGTCTGATTTAATTAGTCTGGAGTGGGGCTCGGACACCACTGTTTCCTCTCAGAGTGTCCGAGGTGATTCTCATGTCCCACCAAGACTGAGGACTTCTAAACTAGCGGTTTAATGGGAATATACAATAAACTAGCTCGTGAATAGGAATATACAATAGAATCACTTAGGAGCTTGTTTTTTTTAAAAGAAAAATGAACAAATAAACCAAAGAACTTCTGAGCTCACTGTAGACACAGAAGCCCTAGGCCTGGGACATGAGTAACGTGCTAGTCCAGGCATCATCTCTTGGACATTGTTCTTTCTCCTTTCTTTGTTTCCTGTTTCTGTAATCTAAACTGGAAGCTTCTTCATGTTCTTGTCCCCCTCCTCCCTTCCACCCCACTTTTGTGCTGTTCTTCCTCACCTTCCATCCCTGCACAGGCCTTGAAAAAGTGCACCAGTCTGGGTCATTCTGGGAAGGGAGCATCTTTGTATAAAGACACCTGGGAACCTCAAATTAGTGCATCCAAACGCAACACCAAGACCTTCACTGGCCGGTGGATCACTTTTATGGTTGCATCTCTCCATGAAGCTCTGCAAGTGAGTCTTCCCTGAGGGTGACAGAGAACACTGTGACCAGGCAGAAATCCTCACCTCCGGGTTTATGTTCCCATGTGCTCAGTTGAGACACGGGCCAAGCGCGCTGAAGCTTCCTCCCCAGCCCCTGTCCTCTAGCCAGTCATGCTGAGAAATTTTGCTTCTTCTAAACTGTACGATGGCTTCAAAGTCCTGTTTTGGGTTTTTCTGGTTGTGTGAAGGACTCAGAGGCTTTAGCTCCACTCTAAGCCATATAGTGGTCACCTGGCCACTTGAGCAGGGTGGATCCACACAGCCTGAGGCGCATCTTCACCAAGAAAGGAGGAAGGGGAAGAAGATCAGGAGCAGCTCCTGGAAATCTTGGAAAAAGGCAAGTTTTTACCTATTGTGTCCTCTGAGTGAGATCCAGCCAGTCCTCCTCTATAGCTCACAATGAGGTGCTCCTACAACAGGTGCCCGGGGCCAAAGGGCGAGCATATCTTATCATAAAACTGCATTATTTGCTTTTTAAAATTTTCTATTTAGAATGACTTCAGAGTTGGTTAGAAAGTAAGACTTAAAAATAACACCACATTTTAAAACAAAATTTAAAAAAACACAAAACAAAAAAATAAAAACAAAATAAAAAAAGAATAAAACAAAAAATAACACTGCATTCCTTTTCAATAAATTTGGAGGTGGGAAACTGAAGGAATACTTCACTGTGCCTTGAACATAGGCCCTGTGAGTTTGGAAGAGTGACGTTTTCCCAGACTTGTGCAGGAAGCCATCAGCCAGGATGAAGAAGAGGATGTTCCACAAATTGAGCTCCCCAGGATGCCCTTAAGCAAGAGAGGGTAATAAATATGGAGGATTTGGAGTCCTGAGTTCCTGACAGTTTTGACAGAAAGAGCTGTATGATCTTGGGTAAGTAATTTCTCGTTTCCAGGCCTGAACTATTTTATATTTATAAAGTGGATAAATTAAAAGAGGTGGTCTTGAAAGACACACTGAAATGTTTCTAAAAAGTAATGGGGGAAAAGCGAATATCGTTGGATCTTTTATTTGCATCTAAGAACTCTAGCAGCTGAATGCAGACTCCCTGAGTTAACTGTGTCCCCAGCTCCCACCACCAGACCTGGCTCATGCATGAACTCTATAGTTGTTTGCTGAGATGGAAGAGCTTGCAGGTTAGCATTCTACCTGACAGGAGGTGGACAGGAGGTGGACAGGAGCCAGCACTGCAGTTTGGAGGGGAAATGAGTCCGTAAAACAAGGCCCATCTGTGACCAGCCTTGTTGGCTCTTCAAGGCTTCTCCCTCTTCTGGTTTTTCTCCAATACCTTTCCATAGTATTCTCAGCACATTACCTTAAAAAACAGTTGAACAAGACTTTTGCAAGACCCTGCTCAAGATGTCCCTCAAGCTTCATCCAAGCCCTTCATTTCTCAGACTGGGCCAGCTGAGGTCCAAAGAGTCCACATGACTTTTCAAGACTATATAGACAACTGGTAGAGGTGTCATTTGCAGTTGAGTGGAGATGACTGAAATCTCATCAGAATAATCAATGTATGCACTGTAGACATAATCACAGGAGATATGCTATGCTTTGGAGTGAATTGTCACACAAAGGTTCATGTGTTGGAAGTTTGGTCCTCAGTGTGATACTGAAGTACAGGAGAGCTTAAAGAGCAGGGATCTAGTGGCAGGTTGTTGGGGCTCTGCCCTGGGAAAGCACTGATACTAAGGAAAGGACTGATACTTATCTCATGGAGAGAGTTAGTTGTTGTTGGGAGATTTTTGTTATAAAAGGAGCAAGGTGTCTTGCCATCTGATGGCTCTTGCATGGTCTCCTACCATTGTGATGCCAACTGCCATGGGATCCTTACCAGAGTTGAGTCAATGCCAGTTCCATGTCCTTGAACCTCCAGAACTGAGAGCTAAATAAATGTTTTTATTTATAAAGTACTCAGCCTCAGGCACTTTGTTATAGTAATAGAAAATGGAGCGTTTGGGAAAAGGAAAGAAAGAATGGAATCCTTTTGAAAGTCATCTTTGAAGACTTCCTGTCATTTTACTCTCTTAAAAGAATAAAATGCTGAAGACAGGAGGAAAACCTCTGGTAATTTTAGGGTACAAATTCTAATCAAAGTTTATTCTGTATCCATTTGGAAGATTCACTCAGGGTAAAGACAAGAAGCCAGAATCATACTGCAGTTCCTGAGCCTAAAAAATTTACTACAAAGATTGTATTCCTACATCGTCATGTCTTCTTCTTTATAAAGAAGCTTTCCAAAACAACCTCACAGTTACAGACATGGAAACTGAGCAAAGTTTTATATCAAGGAGACTCAATTTGCCTTGGGAAAAAGCAAAATCACTCTGCACTTGTGCCGGGCTGAGTGGTATGTTCAAGCTCAGGCCGAGCTGTAATTGAAAAGAAGTCTGTCTTTTGTAAGAATCTGGGCCAAAAGAGGAAATGAAAACCTTTTCCAAATGGCAGACTAAGGCAGGAAATGTTCTATTTATTGTACTCCCATAAAAAAAAAATAAACCTACCCTAGTATTTGTACCGCGAACACAATAACACAGGCCATCACCCAGGAAGGCACAGCCCAAACGGAAGGGAGTTGGCACTTCTCTAGGACCTACCTTGTTTTCCTTCACAAGGCCCCTGCAGTTACCAGAGACAGGTGGCCCGCCTGCTTTCTGACTGACCAAGGGGAGTGTTAGAAGACCTGCATGTTGGGCCCAGTTGTCCTGCAACATAAACATGCCCTTGAGCAAGCCATTGCCTCGATCTAGCCTTCCGCAGCCTGGCCTGAGAAGGAAGGGACAATTGGATAATGTCCCACTCCAAGGTCCCTGCTTCTCCCTATGTTCATTTGTTCAGCAATATTAATCAACTGTGAGGAATTTAGAAGTGATCCTTGACTGTGAAGAGTTCTACTATAAATTCTCCATGGCATGCTAAGAGGAAAAATTGAAAACTGCCATAAGGATCCAAAACTGTGCCCCCTCACCAAAAGTTGACTCCAAAATAAGCACATGCAGGAGTTGATCTTTCCCTCCACTGGAGCCTGTCTGTATGTCTGAGAATTTAGTCCGGCATTCTCAGGACACTCAAGTTCACAAGCACCAGAAAGCTTTGTTTTCATGTCCACATCCTAATTCCAGCATCCGCTGAGTGGATCCCCAAATCAGCCATGTGGAATAATAAAAAGAATATATATGAAAATGCATTTCCAGCTCTAGCAGAGCTTTGCCTGTCAGTCTGGGTAGTTTACGTCACTGCTAATAGCCATCAAAGCAGTCACAGGTGACTCCATATTGTTTGAAGAGATCAAATGGAGCAGCTGCACCTGTGTGTTACCAACTGTGCCATGGCCACCTCTTCTCCACCCCAACCTCACCAAACAATTTCTGTGACTACAAGCCAGGATGAGCCAAAGTCACAGTGCCCTCCCTTTATTTGCAAGAAATATTTAAGGAAGGAAACCTGCTATTGTTAGGCTATGTTTAGAACAGATGTTGCTAAAAGATGGATGGCCTTCGACCAGAAATAACCTCCAGATCCTGTCTAATGTTTAGGATCAGCCTCTTCAAACAATCTTTTGATAAAAGAATGGCAAAGAAGTTTCAGCCTGGGCTCCATCTGCCAACTATTGGAGAAGCTGCTGGAAGCCTGATGTAGAAACACAGTGGTCTCCCCTAAGATCAGAGGGAAGGAATATCAGCTTCATTTGGTGATTACAAGTTTATAATGCCGACCTTAGATGGAATCCTGCAGATGCTTCCACGCAGAAAGGAGAGGTCTGCTGAAGAGCTAGCAGAAATGGGGCAAAGGTGCAGTGAGAAGCACTGTTTCCTCCCATGTCCTCCCAATTAGCTTTTACTACACCTTTCTTTCATAGGATTTCTTGTTACTGTCATAAATCAGATCCCATTTGATTTTTCTTTTGTCGGTTTATGACATACTTCAGGATCAGTATATTCATAGTAGTTTTTCAAAAGACCAAAGCATCAGAGACATACCATGGGGCTGGAGAGAATGACCACAGAAACAAATTTCAATCAAGAAGAGTGTATGATCACCAAGGACTTCTGTTCTACAGCATTTGTATTTATAAAATTAGCTTTGAGCAGGCATTTCTTCTCTCTATCCTTTCATCTGAAAAATATTAAAAAAAAAAAAAAAAGATGGCTTGAACCGGCCTCAAAGCTCCCTCCCTGGTCTGCAATTGGAAATAACCTTCTATAACACCACTGTGAAGGCATTCCTAACCAATGCACTGGGTCAGTGCTATCTAGCTTTTCTTTTCTTTCTTTCTTTTTTTTAAATTTAAAAAGTCCATATTGCACATCTGGATTTCACAGAACTCCTGTTTGGGGGGCGGGGGATTATCTACTGTTGCATGTAGTAACCTGGCCCCACTGAGTCCTAAAAATATCAGTGACTCTCAGTCAAATTCCTATACCTTGTGTGGAGGAGGAGTCTATTTGCAAATAACAATGGCAGCCAGTGATGAAAGCTAACACCAAAGCTGAAACTGGAACAGTTGTTAAATTATTTATTGAAATTCCATGACTTGGCTTGTCTATTAGAAGCCAGCCAAGCCTAGAGTCACTGAGCATGTTCACCCTGAGCAGGCTCCATCTTGCACTCCCTAAAGTCACCTGCCTCTTGACCTGTGAGTCCAGTCAGATGTTGGACCCTTATCTGAGAGGTCAAGTTATGGAGACCTGACATGTCCTTGTTATTGAACTAGGCTTTCTGAAGGTGCCCCACTGAGCACTCCAAGAATCCATCCCTGCACAGTGCAGAGGTTTGGCAGCCTTCCTGCCTACAAGCCCCTGTGCATAGGAAGCCTGTAGCTTAAGTAAAAACAAGAAAGTCAAAACATTGCAGCTAACTCTTTTTTTTATTTTTAAACAACTTCTGTGCCAGAGTTTCTACTTGTATGATGGAAGGAAACGTTTTCTTTGACAGCTGCATTAGCTTTGTGTCACTGTGATCAAAATACCCAGTAAGAATGACTTACAGGAGTAAAAGTTTATTTTAGCTCATGGTTTCAAAAGTTCAGTCTGTGGAGGGCTGGCTCCATTACCCCAGGCCTGAGGTGAGGTAGAACATCAGGAAGGGAGTGGGAGAGGAAGGCTGCTCAGCTCAGGACAGTCAGGAAGCAGAGAGCAAATGAGGTGCTAGGGGCAAAATATAAACTGAAAAGGCACACCCCTGTGACCTTCTTCCTCCCCCACACTCTACCTGCCTCCAGTTACCATCAGTACCTTAGTTCTTTCAAATTATTAATCCATCAAATGTATTAATCCACAGATGAGGTTACAGCTCTTAAAATCTAAGCATTTTATCTGTGTTGCTACATTGTCTCCTGAGTTTTGAGGGGCACCTCATATTCAAACCATAATACTAACTACCAACGCACTGATACAGGTAAAATGGATTATTTTCCTTTTATAATCACTAATATTTGATCCTCAAAGCAAAATACAACAAACAGTATGTCTTTATCAATAGCAGAATGATTGATTACAGAATGATACAGCCATGCTATGGAATAGCATACAGCTATTTAAAACAAATGAACTGTGTGAATATATAAATATATCACCCCATCACCAATAGGCTCCTGATCACCAAGCCAAAATCAAATCCATTGATGCTTCTACATTACTAAGTAGGACATAGACTACAAATTATCTCTAAAAGTTCAAGTCAACTTTACCTCCAAATGAATTTCCACAAACTTAGGAAGAACTGTCAGTTTTCAGAGTTTTTAAATTTCAGGATTACAGATAAAGGATTACAGGTCTACAGACTTCTTTACAGCTTGATTTGTCATAATGATCACGTATTTGTAATTTTAAGACCAATAAAGTAAAATAAAATAAAAGGAACAAATAAGAAAGAACAAATGAAGAGAAACCCTTCTGACATGCTCTTGGGTACTTTTCTTGTGTCTCCACAGACCTTCAGAGTGATTACGATGTAGTTTCAGACCTGCATGGACAGTGGGTCTTCCCTGTGGATTTGAGATGCTAGGAAATGAAGCTATTGTGGCAGACACAGGGGAACAAAAAAATGAAGATTTGAATAGAAGTTTTTAGTAAAGTAGAGGGTAACTGAGGTGCTGAGGAGTAACTAAAATAGTACCCATGGGACTCCTCTCATTCAATATGGAACTGGAATAAAAGGATTTCTGTTAAAGTTAAAATGCATATTGTGTGAGGTCACTAGGGAATGTCCAACATATGTATAGATGGCAGCTGCAATGCAAGGGTTGCACAACCTGAGTCAAGTCAAGTGGAACCTGGTTTCTCTTACTAGGAAATGGGGGTCAGTACCCCACTTACTTGGAAGTATGCCCTTACTTGGAAGCTGTTCAATAAAACTAAAAAGCACTTAAAAGTCTTTGGGTTAATCCATGTTGAAAGTTATAAATGGCCTATTTCTCTATACCACATAGGTGAAGAATCAAGGCCTGAATGTCACAAAGGGAATGATGGAATCTCCTCTGGTCCAGATGCTTCCCTGAGATGTGGGGTATTCGCATCTCTGGGACTCTGACACCTGCCCTGCCCATCACTCAGAGTGACAGTGAGGGTCAAATGAAGCCCTGTTCATGGGAAGGGCTCTGAGCACTGGGAGTGCTTACATATTTTAACCTTTTTAGGGAAGGCAAAGATTAACATAGTAATAACATGAATAACACAGACTTGGAATGATTTTTCAACTTCATGAGTTATGAAAGTGGTGTACCCAAGTAGTTTCTGTGGATATTCAATACATTATGTGGTATAATCAACAATTCCTCATAAAGCAGACTTTGTGTTGGATCATTTTGCCCAACTGTGTGTTAAATCCAAAGGTTCCTAAGTACATCTCAGGCAGACTAGGGTAAGCCCTACAGTTTGGTAGGTTACATATATTAAATGTGTTCTTTCCTTATGATGGGTTTATCGGGTGTAACCCTATCATTAAGTCAAGAAGCATCTATATAATACATATAAGGCAGGAGGGAATAAATGGCAAACAGAAGCCCTGTCCAGGGGAACAGTGTTTACCACCTGGAGGGATATTAGGAAGGTATCCATTCATTTTCACCATTTCCTCTCTGGATTGGATTTTTGTTTGCTGGTTTATTAGTTTGTTAAATGCATAGGTGACCAACCAACATGCTTGGGACTGGGGGAAGTACAGGACTTTCAGGGTTTACAATTGAGAAAATCTTTGGCAAACATGGACAAGTTGGTCTGCACATTTCCACTTTCAAGAAAGGATTTGAGGGGACACTTCAGCATGCTGACATTGAATAAACTCCTCCTGCCTCGCCTACCCATGGGCAGAGGTCTTCACTTCAGAGTAACTTGGAAACCTTAATTCTTTCCTAGTGCTTTGGGGTCATCACATTATAGTTTTATCTTTCACTGGATCAAATCTAGTGATTCTCATATTAACAACCATTCCACACTGTTCAAATGTTTAAATGGGTGATGGACATTTCAATGGCTCAGACTTATGAATTTTCCTAGCAACAAGAACAGGGAAAAGGGAGCCAGTCAGGAAACAATAACGACAGACAAGATATTTACTTGTTGGTTCTTTCGAGGGCTGCATTTTACGTGTGGGCTGTGTATACGCAACATATGTGTTAAGCGCCTGTATTTGCTTGTATTCTTATTAAAGCATGGACAGTGCAGTTCAATTGCTCTGCCCACCTATAAAAAAGAGTAAATTACTTCCTCTCTGGAGTTTATCTTTTGCAAATAATCTGTGTTTAAGCTATTTGATGATTTACAATCAACATTTACAACAAATAAACAAATACTTATTTGGAGCAGATTGGGTGATCTCTACCCTTGAATAACAGGGATTCAGCCAACTCCTCCACTCTGTGTTGACCCTCTGGCCTTTTGGATTCTGCATCCTTTCCTATCACAGCACTTCAGGCTTCTTACAGTGAACCATAGCTCTTGTTTTATCCAATGCTACTGCAAGCTTTAATGACAAACATATTTTTATCTCTGAATGCAAATTGTAATGAACCAAAATGGCTCTGAGATGTTCTTTGAAGGAGTAAATTCTTGTTTCTATCTCAGCAAACTCCCCCAGATCCATAGTCCAGCTGACTTTCCTCCATCATTTGTAACATAACAAGTTATGAACAGATAAGCTGGGACGTCTCACGTTGTTTCTTTGACCCTTTTGAGTTCATGCTTAAAGCCTTCCAATGACCTTTTACTGACCATAGAATGAAATTCAATCTCCTTAAGCTGTCTCTCAGGGCTCCCCACTCTCTTCCCAGATGGTAATTTCCCCCTTAAAAGACTTCTTCCTATACCTCCCTTGCCTGCCTGCACTTTCTGGGTGTTGGGGGCGGTACTGGAGAGTGCATTCAGGGGTGCTTACCCACTGAGCCACATCCCCAGTCATTTTTTTTGTATTTTATTTAAAGGTAGAATCTCATTGAGTTATTTAGGGCCTCGCTAAGTTGAGGAGGCTGGTGTTGAACCAATGATCCTCCTGCTTCAGCCTCCTGAGCCTCTGGGATTACAAGTGTACACCCCCACTCTCGGCCTGCCAGCACTTTTGACCATGCTGCTTCTCTCTTTTGGATTGTATCTGTCCTCTGGCTGGTCCAACTCAGACCCCACCACTCTGGAGGGCCTCTTCTGCTCACTTCCATCAGATATACATATGGTTTGCTCATTTCATTCATTTGCTTGACAAATATTGAGCACCAACATTGTGCTGGGTGCTGTTCCAGACGCAGCGGATGCCCGCCTAGTCTCCATTCCACGCATTTCCTGTGGCTTGCTGCCACACTGTGCTCTCCTCTAGAAGAAACAGCACAAGAAGGCATAATTCTCTGCTAAAGAATCTCACTGGGATTTGCCACATTCTAGCAAATTTGAAGCAAATTCCTCAGGCTATGGTTTGCTCATCTGTAAAGCAGGAATGTGATGTGATACATATCCCATAAAGTTGTTGTCAGGATTAAAGGAGACAATTCATGTCAATCATTTAGCAATAGTTTGTGATACAAAATAAGTGCTGAATAAACATCATCTGTTAGGGTCCCATAGCTGCTTTGCCACGCCCACCAGTGTGGTCTGCACACTGTGGGGTGCTTCTTGTCTCTCGGTGCTTCCCACATGGAACACTGTGTTGGCCTCCTTGTCGTGGAAGGTTGGTAAGTAAGAGGCAATTCTTTAGCTGTCATTGGAGGTTTTGAAATAAAAATGTAAATTGTAAATAGAGTTCTAAAAATTTGAATGGAAATTATGGGAATTCTACAAAGCATGCATTCAATAGTATTCATTGAGAACTTCTAGAGCAGTGGTTCTCAAGCTTTCGGGGGAACAAATTTTGGTGAGCCATCCGGAAAGCTTGTTAAAAGTAGGCTTCAGACTGCTACCAATACCTACAGGTTCAGATTTAAATTTTTGGTGTGCACCATGATAGCATCAAAGATTTTAATTATGTATTATCAACTGGAATTTTAAAAGTGTGCCAAATAAAATGTCACTTTTTGCTTTTAAAAAAATGTAGGCTTCAGGTGGGGCCCAAGGATTCATATTTCAAATGTGATTCCAGGTGATGCTGATGCTTTTGGTTAGAATTCTCATTTTGAAGATCTCTGTTCTAAGTGCCAGAGTTTGAACATAATCACAAGAGGGCTGTGGGTCATCCTTCCAAAGAGCCTAACAGTTAGAGTTTGAAGAAAATCCACAACAGAGGGAGATAAACCCCGGGCCAGTTAGAAAACCAAAAGTCTAGCTATGGTTCTATTACCCACTGAAATATGACCTTGAACATGTCGTTTACTGAGCCTTGGTTTCATTCATGACTCATAATGTCAGAATATGAATATTCACTTCATATCTTACTGTGAGATATGAGGACCCAAGACAAATGTGAAGTATTATATGTACTAACTGGAGACAAACTTCAGAGTCAAGGGAGGGGGACATTTCCCCTTCTTCCAACCCAAAGGGATCCCTTGAAGGGAAGAGATTCCCTCCAAGCAAGCCACCTCCTTTCCCATTCACTAAAACATCATTCAGCATCTTAAAGATTCAGCTAGGTCAATAAACTCCCTGGGAACTCAAACTTAAAAGCAGCTTTGAATCAAGAGCCCATGTTTGGAAGTGACATTTAAGGAAAGCCTGCTAGGGGGTAGGCAGGTCCTTCACTCTTCTGGGCTTCTGCTTTGTCTTGGATCACAATGGGCTCCCCAGAGCTAAATCTTCCTGCTGCATAAGTTTAGAACTTGTGAAAATCATCATCCTGGAATAACACTTAAACATTGTGGTCTCAGCTTTTACAAATGAGGCATACATTATGAACAAATTCAATAGTTGCTTCTACTTAGAAGAGTAGTTTGTCCAAGGCTTGTGATTTATAACTAGGGAGAAGAATAAGCAGTGGGCAAATCTGATTAAATGTTTGTCAAACCACAATATATCATGTGTAACCTCCCTTTCTTATAAGCAATTGGTACTCAGTGGGCAGGATATGGACTCTCCTGATGACTCTGGACTCTGGGGACCAGACCTAGGAGGAGGAAAACTGCATTTCAGCATTGCCATTCAGTTTTGGTGGTGTCAGCAAAGGGGACCCCTCTGAAGGGCCAGGAAGACTCTAAGTCTGATGAGATGAAGGAAGAGTCAAGGACAACCCTGAGCCTTAGATCTTAGGGGTACTGAGAGATGGTAAAGCCAATGTGGGAAATAGAAAATGTGAGGGAGTTCAGCCTTAGGGAAAGGTTTTGATATGAGATGAGTATGGAACCAATAGACAGAAAAGTGGAAGAATCCTGGACAAGAGCCCACATGGGAGCTATTATTTTTTTTCCTGGCTCCATCCTATTGATTTGGGTGACCTGGGTCATATCCTTCTTGCTCTTGCTTGGGACACAGATTCTTTATGAATTGAACTAACTCATCTCTAAGGCATCTATTCAATGGATGAATAGATGAAATTACATATATTCTCCAACTCATGAGATATTTCACACATAGATTTAAAAAGTTGAGTCAATTCTGTCTCAGGTCACATAACTACAAAGATGAGTGGTTTTAGTAAGGAACATTTAAGAAGTCAATGATTAGCTTTTAGTACTGATGGACACTTTTATCTTTTGTCTGGGAAATAGTCTAAGTGATACACCATTGGAACTTGTAAGCACTGAAAAAAACAATAACTCCAGGAATGGACAAAGTCTTGGTAAAAGGTGAGAAATGATTCAAGAGTAAGGAAAATTACTGAGGCTCGTTGCTAATTTTTATGGGCTGCATAGGAAAATTCCTGAAGTTCTGGGAAATAGAGGATGATGGAATACCAATAAAATGCTGGGCTTCCTGGTAGTGTATCTTCAATGACAGTCCATAATTCTCAACTAATATGGTAATTCTTCAGACTTCTACCCAGGGATGTTCTCGGCCTGATCCCTCCAGATCTAAACTTCATGCAGCAGCACAGGAAGGGAAGGTTTGGGGGAATGTCTGGGTAGGGCTTTGTTAATATTCTTACTAGGAAGCCATAAAAGTTCATATGTTCTGAGATGGGGTGTGTGCAGTCACACACAAAGAGCCACTAAAGTGTCATTGGAAGAGCAATGTTCCTACATTCCTGAGTGGAGATTGGGGTTGGGTAAGTAACATCAACATGCAACGGTCAAGACAGGAAGAGGATTTTTGGCACACTGCATGCGATGGAGGGAGACATCCTGCTGGGAGAAAAACAGAAAAACAGCCTGCTGGGAGAGCGAATGGGGTGCTTCTCAGAGTTCAGCTCAGACGTACATTGCTCCTATACTTGATGGTCTGCCTTGGGGAGTTATAGGTGTGTGGGGAGGAGGGAGGGTGAAGAGACACATGAAGAATTAGAAGTCGGTTGAATGGTAAGAAAAGGCAACAGGCAGGTCAAGGTGGGTTGGGGAACACCTAGTGCTGTCGTTTGGATTTTGAATGTTACCCAAAGACCCACCTATTGAAGGCTTGGTCCCTAACCTATGGTGGTTTTGGAAGTAGTGGGACCTTTAAGAGGTGGGACTTGGTGGAAGGAAGTTAGGTCACTGCGGGGCATGCCCTTGAAGGGGACATTGGGACCCCAGGCCTTCTTTCTGGGGTGAATAGATCTCCTGTCCCATGCATTGTGCCACCACAGGTCCAAAGCAACAGGGCCAAGAAACCATGGACTGAAACCTCTGAAGCCAGGAGCCAAATAAACCTTTCCCTCTTTTCATTTGTTTTTTCTCAGGTGTTTTTTCATAGTGATGATAAACTGACTAACACAATTGGATAACAAAATAAATACAAATAACTCTGTATGCTCTCATTCCTTTATTCCTCCATTTTAATTTATGCATACATGCATTCATTCACAAAATAGTTCTTCAGCACCTGATAAGTATGAAGGATTTGTTTTAAGACCAAAATACATAATGCTTTTCTTAGGTCTTTTGTCCCCCTCTCCTACCTAAATTATCCCCCTGCTTATTTCCTTAATAGCACTTTTTATAATCTGAAATTACTTATTTCTTTATATCTTGTCCATCTGTCTCATCCACCGGAATACAAGCCTTGAGAAAGAAGGGACCATGTCTATCCTGTTCTCTGTTATAGTCTCAACACTTAGAACAATATCAGCACAGTTAGTCCTAAAACAAACAAACAAACTATCATTTGAATGACTAACTCAGAGAGATGAATAGAAGAACCTGGGTCCTTCAAGAAGATAATTGAAGTGAGTGTGGAAAATCCCCTAGTGAAACAGTAAAGAAAATGAGGGAAAGTACAAAAACAGAACTGTTCCCCTCCAGATTTAAAAGGCACTTGGAATTTAACAATTGAGCTGGTAGTGTACTGCTTCTTCATGTTCAAGATGTGAGAGTTGAACTGAGTCAATCCTAGGTACTTTCCACTCTCCAGGTCTGCATCTGCTGTCTTCAGGTCAATGATGTCATGTGTCACCTGTGCTGTCCCTAGAATTGCTGTGCTAGAGTGACACACGCAGATCAGGAGGCCCAGCCCAATATCTGCATGTGACTGGCTGTATGACTTTGGGAAAAAACACATGATGTTTGGAGTTTCCATTTTTTTCTCTCAGTAAAATGGGGATAATGACATCTGTACTAACCCCATAGCTTGGTTTTGAAATGCCAATTGGGTAGCACAGTGCACTTCCTCCACACTGTGAAGCAGCATACGGATGTTTGCAAGGGACAGGTCACCAGGAGGCCCTCCTGTGACTCACTCAAGGGTGAGGCCTTCCTGGTTTTGTTGTCTCCACTGGGGCTGGTTACCCAGAACACAGAGTTCTAAGAATGGACTTTAAAGGAAAAAATTGGCCAATAGGTGAGCACCTTTGTTTACAGCCATCCACTCAAAACTCACTCTTGAGGAATCCATCATATTCCATGGTCCTTTCTTTTTGAAGAAAAGAAGACTGGGGCTTTAAGGAATCCTTTCCCTCCTTGAACATCCACTAGCAGCCCTGCACCAGGCACTATCTTAATAGTAAGGAAATGAGGCCAGTAATTGCCATCCTTAATTAATTCCCCAAGGGGCAGATGCAGAACATTGGGCATGTTCTTCTGTGGCATTGGGGTTGAAACAGTGACAAGACTGTGCACAGGTTGCTGGGGACACTGGAGGGAGGCACCTGGACCAGCCTGTCAGGCCGAAGCTTGTCAGTCTTCCAAGAGCCAAGTCCAGGCCAAAGAGGATAAGGAGGAACATCCAAGGAGGGCGAGAAGCATGTGGGAGAGAAGAGAAAGCCTGGGCTTTCCAAGCACCCAGGTTTGTTCAGTGTGGTTGTCACTTGAGCAACGAGATAGGGAAGGGCAAGAGATGGGTCCAGAGAGAGAAAGCTTACCAAGAAGCAATTTATTCTACCTAGAGCATAACTTTGAGTGTTTAATCTTACATATTAAACATTTCAGGGAAGAATCTAAAAGTGGCTGTGTCATCACTGGGTGCAGTGGCTTAGGCCTGTAATCCCAGCAACTCTGGAGGCTGAGGCAGGAGGATCCCAAATCCAAGACCAGTCTCAGCAATTTAGCAAGACTCTCAGCAACTTAGCAAGATCCCATGTCAATAAATTCTCTGCAGTGCAGCCATGGAGTGACACCTTCCTAACCAACAGGTTTGGAGGTCTTTGTCCTTCCCTATACCCTCCACTCTGTACCCCAGGAGGCCCATGGGGGAGATGGCATCCAGGAGCTCCCTGCCCTCTGACTGCAGAGAATGAGGTGAACCAGTGAGCAGTGCCAGAGTGGATGGGAAGTCTTAAGGAGCGTGAAGTCTGGATATTGCTTGCCCTGGCTCTCCGTCCCTATTGTGCCACTCTGGGCTGGCCGCATCCTTACTCATCCAGACTCTGGGATTAGGTAAAGGCTCAGGGGCAGAGGTGGTAAAGGTGTTGTTGCTTTTCCAGGAATAGTACTCGGTGTCTTCTGTTGGTGCCTCTAACTCTGCTCACACCCTTATTCCTTTAATAAACCCTCTTCCAAGTGCCCGTTGCAGTTGCCATTGGTTTCTTCTGAAATCCTGACACAGCATCATGAATTTCCCTGTATCATGGATTCTTTGGTGTAACAGGAAATGCAGGATTATTAGAATCCATAGTGCCACTGGACAAAGTCACCTGCAGGGTGAGGAGCACTGGGCTGGAAGTCAGGAAACTCAGGTTCTAGTGCCATCTTGGCCTATGTAACTCTTGCTGTGGAACTCAAGCAAGCTCTTATGGGCACTAATTCTGATAAATTACAAGCTGCCGTTGGGTTCTAGAGCTCCAACACTCTATGGAGGTTCGTGAAGGCCACCTCGAGGCAGAAAGTTGAGCCAAAGCAGCCCCTCTTTGGTCCTTTTTTGTTCCCTCACAGTGAGATCCCATATGTGATTTAGTTTGGCACAACAAAGAATTCCTTGCCACCAGGAAATACTTGAACACTACCAGACTCAATGAAGCTGTGAGGTCCTTACTGGGTTTTAGAGCTGAAACTTCCCTTCTGCTCATTCATCCAGTAGGGCATCTGGAAAGGATGCAGTCTCTGCCACAATCCACAGTACAGCAGCTGGGAGCTCAAGTGTTATGGAATCACTTTATTGTTTAGATAGCGAAGAGGAGTGAATGAAGACTGTGCCCAATATCAAGGAACAGACAACTCTGGAGCCGCACTGTCTGTGCTAGATTCCAGGATGGCATTAACTTGACTCATTTTCCATGAGCTGCTCATATGTATCAGTGGCATTCGTGTCTCTCTTGAAAGTTAGCATGGCTCTTGTGCTGCCAATGAAACTGTAGACCTCCCATCGGCAGCCAATGGAACATGCTGAGAATAGCAACATGAGTGATACTGTGGACTTCACCCAAGCATTTGACCCCATTGACTTAGCTGGTGTGTGGGAAGCTCTGCTAAATGTTTGCTTCCTGGAGACATTAATGTCACTTCTCACTCTACAAAATATTTGCTGATTTCTCCCTTGCCAAAAGTTATTGCTCCTCCTTCTGAACTCAACATTCATCACCATCTTCTGCCACCCTTTGGAGTTACATACCTATTGGTGTGTGTATCCAAGTTTTATCTCCTCTGCTAAACTGTAATCTCCATTGGAGAAAGGAACATGTTGTACCCACCGCTATATTCTTCATGGTACCTTATGCACAGATGAAACTGAGAAAAAGCTTACTGATTTATTGGTAGTATGTGAATTGATTCTATTGGAGTAGGGACCCACCCACCTTATAAGATCCATTGTTATAATCACAGCATTAGAGTCTTAAAGGGGACCCTTAGTCTGCTCAGGCTGCCATAACAAAATACCATAGACTGGGTGGCTTAAACAATAAGCATTTATTATTCATAGATCTGGAGGCCGGGGAATCCAAGATTAAGTTGCTGGCCAGTTGGGTTTTGCAGGCTATCTTTCTGTTTTGCAGATGGTTGCCTTCCTTCAGGCTGAATTCTCAATAGTGAGTTCTCTTCCTCTTCTGTTAAGACCACTTATCCTATTGGATTAGGGTCCTATCTTATGACCTCATTTAACCTCAATTTTCTCCTAAAAGTACTGTCTCCAAACACAGTCATGCTGAGGATGAAAGTTTCACAGTATGAGTGAGATGGAGGGAAGCAGAAGGCCATAGCATTCTGCTTTGGTTTCCCAATATTTGTGTCTTTCTCACATGCAAAATATTCATTCCACCCCAGTAGCTCAAAAAGTCTTAATTCATCCCAGCATCTACTCTAAAGTCTAAAGTCCAAAATCTCATCTAAGTACCTTCCAAATCCTGTTAAATATGAGACCTGAGGTGTGGTTCATTCTGAGGCAGCTGTGAACCTGTGAAATCAGACAAGATTTGTTTTCAAAATAACAATGGTGGGCAGCATAGGACAGACATTGCAAGAGGAAGAAACAAGAGAGGGGCAGTGAGTCCAGAGTAGGCCTAAAGCCCAGTGAAGCCAGTCCCATTAGCTCTTAAGTTTTAAGAACAATCATTTTGGGTTGCTGTCTCAAAAGGTGGGTGGCAGTGGTTTTGCTCCTGTGGCTCTGTGGATAGGGGTTTCTCTTTCAAGGCTCTGCTGGGCAGGGCTCGTGCTCCCCACGTCTCTAGGAAGCCCTCTTCCCAGTGCTCTACAGATTGATCCGACCCTTAGAATTCTGGTCAGAAGTCTGGCTTGTTGAAACTGAGACAATGGCCCTCCTCTTGCAACCAAACCCTCTTCTAGCTTCTACAAACAGCCCCTGGCATCCTGCAGAAGTTGTATTGCTCTGTAAATATCCTAATATTTGGCCAATATAAACTCTTGCTCCTACTTCTGCTGAAAAGTTATCATTTTGGCTGACAAAAGTCAGGACTGCTTTGAAATTTTGGTAAAACATTAAGGGAGACTCTCCAGATTAAGATGTAGATCAACTGAAATAGTTTCCTATATTCACCACTTCTCTGTGCCGAGTATCACCATTTGACCAATACCACACTGTGATGTCCCTGCACATGTCAATCAGGGAAGATGAGAAGTCCATCTTGCTCTCTGCAAGCACTCTCTGCCCAGGTTCTCTTTGGTAAATAGGAGATATTAAAATTCACACGAAGTTAGCTAGAGCAAGGTAGACATCTCATCCCAGCAAACAAAATTCCCAAATGGACAGAGCACGGGGCATGTCACACCCACCTTTCAGAATGTGGGGAGGTGGGTAAAAGCAAAAAAGCACCAGCCCTGAGTAAGCAGTTGGAATTTTACCCACAGGATGTTGATGCTGAACTCTGGGGTAAGCTCTGCAACGTCTGTGAGCCTGGGCTGGGATTCTCCCGTGAACTCAAATCCATGAGCTTTCTCTGGTGACATTGCCACCCACATACCATGGGAAAGGAGTTGAGAGTGAGAGCTTGGAGGTGAACAGCTATGCACAAGATACAGCTCTTCCTCATAACTGCAAGACCTGGGGCAAGACACAGAGCCCCTCCCTAAAAAGTAGGGTCATGCAAACAGAGTTGTTAAGCAATTAAATTATATAAGTATTTAAATATGCTTTACAGGCCATATGTGTTTTTAAAATGAAAGGTGTGATGAAGATCAAACATACCGAGGGAGATTGTCCACCCTCATTGAAAAACCTCACCATTAGTTTCACTGGAGATGGCACTAGTGTCCTGCCATTATTTATTTTTTTTATTTTAATTTTTTTAGTTGTAGATGGACACAATATCTTTATTTTATTTATTTGTATGTGGTGCTGAGGATCGAACCCAGCGCCTCACGCATGCAAGGCAAGTGCTCTACCACTGAGCCACCCGCCATTATTTTTTAAAGTGGTTTCCACTCATGTTTAAGTCAGTAGTTTCCATTCTAGCCACAGGTCAGCAAGTTAAATATGAATAAAGCAAGCAAACAAACAAAACACCCTCCATCTTGACTTATGTATTTTTTTCTTTTGGTTTTAGAAAACCATTTGAGGTGGCCAACAAATGCCCAGTGGAACAAACTGATAGTGATAGAAAGATGGTGGCTTTCATATCTAACTATAGACAAGAAGTGTCACATAACCTCCCAGGGACTGCAGGTGAATTTCCTGGTAGCAACACTATGGAGTGTAAGTGAATATGTGCAAAACCTCCTTTTATACAGCAAGGGTGTCCGTCCTCCCTCAGAAAATAAACTGATGCCAAGTCCAAGGTCAGAGATGTGATCTTAATCTTAGGGGAACTGAGAGCTTGAAATTCTCTGAGGATGTCATTGGAAACTAAAGTTTTACTTTGACTCTCCTGGATACTCATCAACGTTATTTATGTGTCTGCTCAAGCTTAGATTAAGACACGTAGATTGTTGGTTGATGTCTGAGAAGCCTGGATTCAAGACCAAATTCTGGTCTTCCTAGCTATGTGACCTTGGGAAAAGGACTGGATTTTTGAAACTCAGTTTCCTGTCATGTAAAATGGGCCTGTATCAGCTCCTCAAGCAGTCTATGTGAAAATAAGATGAAGCACCTTCATGGAGGAAAGTTAGCTCAGCCCATGTGTGGCACACAGACCCTAAGGTGACTCCCAGGACTCCTGCCTTCTGGCATTCATGTCCTTGTGGATAATCCCTTCCTTTGATGAGATCTAGGACTTGTTTGTAGCCAACACATATAATAAAGCTATTTTGCAGATGTAATCAAGGTCCAAATCGCTTGATTCTGAGGTCATCAAAAGAGAGACAATCCCTAGTGGCCTGATAATTGGGTGAAGGCTCATAAAAGATGAGACTTTCTTGCTGACCTTGGAGAAGCAAGCTGCTGTGATGCATGCAAACTGACTGTGGAGGGGACATGGGGCAGGGAGTTGTGGGCAGCCACCTGGGGGCTGAGAGCCTCAGTCCTATGATTTCATGGAACTGAATTCTGCCAACAACCACCAGAGTGCGGAAGAGGACTCGGCCTGTGAGGCTCTGAGCAGAGGACCCATCTAACCTGTACTACAGCCCACCCACTTCCAAAACAGTTTTGAGGATGCTCAAAATCAAACAAGTTATGATCATAACAAAATTAATAAACAACAATAATGACTGAAGACCTAAAGTTAATAAAACTGCTTTCTAATCCCTACAAAGCAAATTCCCAACTCCTCAGCTCTAGATTCATGAAGCTTCATGATTTGGTTACAAATAGCTAATTTCAGGCTATACCAGTTGTTCAAGTATTGAAACATCTGCACTGGTTAGTTAACAGCAGCTCAAGCAACCCAGCCACCCCTCTCTTGGGTCCCTCTAGATTGCCCCAGGATCCAGGATTAAAGACTTACTGGCAGGCACAGAGTAGGGCCTCTAGACCTTGCCCCAGTGACACACCTGTGCCCAGTGTTCGATATTTGACTATTATCTGGACACCAACTTTCCAGCTGTAATTCTTACTCCTCCCTGGGCACAGCCACCGCAAGCTTTCCCTGGGCCCCTGCCCTATGCCCTGCACTGTCATCCTCTTGTCTAATGTCCCACTGCTCCCTCTCACTGGAGTGTCTCCTCCTCTTCTCACAGTGTCTGGCTGGCCATATTCCTACTGGCTTTGAGATACTGAGGGTTGGTGTCTTAGTTGATCTTGTGCTACTGTCACAGAATAGCTTGAGGCTGGACAATTTTTAAGAACAGAATTTATTTTCTCACAGTTCTAGAGGTAATCTTCAGAAGCTTCCTGGAAGGCTGTCATACATAGTTATTTCGGAGACCCAATGGATTGAGTCAGTGATGCCCAGTTCTGGCTTCATATTAGAATCACTGAGAAGCTTAGAAGAAATACCAGCTTGAACCTCATCCCCAGAGATTCTGATTTAATTGGTTCAGAATAGGGCCAGGTGTGACATTAGCCCAAAGTCCCAAGGTGCTTTCAAAGGAAGGTTGAAAATACAGAATCAAGGTACCCAGAGGGAGTATGTGTCAGTAAAAGGTTGGTATAATGGAAGAGGAGGTTAAAGAGTGCAAGGAACTCAGCACCAATACTTGACAACCTGGTCAGATACTTCGTTGAACTGTGTGAATTATTAACAAGAGTTTTAAAAAATTAGACTTTATGTTATGGACTCTCTATATAAGCTACTGCCAAAAAGGTTGTAAGAGTACGCAAAATCAAAACAAGATAGGGTCATAACAAATATAATTAACAAGGGCATTGAAATCAGGTCGCTAAAAGGCAGTAACAAAAAAGAAAATTGTAGCAAGAGTTCTAGAAGACATCAGGCAAGTCCCTTGCTCCTCCTGGGTGATGCGAGCCAACCACCATCTTCTAATGGCACCCGGGTGCTCGCACCTGTAATTTCCATCTCCATCTCTGACTCTGCTTTGGGTCCATGACTGAGGAACACTGTTCTCCATCTTTGCACACTCCTGGGATACACTGCAAAACCACGCACCTAGTAGGCACTTGGCAGATGTCTTGTGAAATCAACTGTTGACTGAGCTCATTTCTAGCAGGCAGCTTTTCCAGAGAATGACAGCAAATGCAGGCCAGATTCAAAGACTGTACAAGATGTTAAATGAAGTGTCTGCAAGTCAAAATGAGAATGGCAGCACACACACACACACACGCACACACACACACACACACACACACAGACTGTTAACAGGACCGTGAAAGTGAAAGCAAATCCATCATAGGGAGACTCTAAGTTGCAGAAAATCTTAGAATGAACACACAATTCAGTCCTGCCCCACCACCAATTCGATTTTCTGGATGAACCTACTAGAGCATGTGTTTATGCCTAAGAGATAGATATGAATGTGTGATACACATGTGCATGCCCAACTACATGGGCATTCATATGTCAGTACAGCTGCTACAAGTCTATATCAGTGCTTTTCAATACTTTTAAAAAATCATCTCCCTCAAGGAGGCATTTTTCCCTAATCACTTCCCATGAAAATTTAAGACTACCGATAGACTGTACATCTTTAATGTGCTGCATGTACATTTGTGATTAATATATATTTTACATAGGCACATATGCATTATGTATATAAAATTTTCATCCCACAAGAACAAATTCTTATCCCCTTGAGAGTGACACTGTCCCACTTGAGAATGCATATGTGCATCCACCTGTGCATGTGAAATCAATACACAGACATACTAGTTGGATAGACACCTGTAAAGCATTTTGAGACCATGAAGGAGAAGCTCCCACCAATGACAGCTGGCCAGGAGAGCAGCCCTAGTCTAGACCTCGTAGGAAGCAGATGACAGTAATTAGAAAGCCAGAGAACCCTAGCCAGTTCTGAAGCTCATTGGACATGACTTGCTTTCCAAATTTTGAGAGTTGGGCGAGATTTTATGAGGCCATAGGAACAGAAAACATCTAATTGTTTATAAAAGGAAATTTTCTGAAATTCTAATTTTTATATTGCCATTGCAAACTCTGAAGCTTGCACATTTATTTGAATGAGTAGAATTCATTTTGGACAAAAGAGAACCATCAGCATATTTAATATTTTATAGCTCTGACCACCAGGGTAGGTAAGGTTTTATCAAACACGTTATCAATCAGTCTCTGAGAAACTCCTTCAGCACCTCTGAAATGTTCAGCTCTGTGCAAAGACTTGTAAGAGAATGTTACAGGTTAATGTGTCTTTCTGCTCAGTTTTGCTACAACATAAACTAGATAGCATCTGAAGACTTCCATCCTGCGTGAATTACATCAACCACAGGATGTGGGACAGAAAGCCCCTCCTTGAGTAACTGCAGTACTTCTAAATTACCACATCGTTAAACGTGTTTCTAACCTTGACAAATTCTTCAAATTAGAGAGTACTGACCCTTTTTATCCTTTCCATTTTACAGCAAATGTGAAAAAATCATGAGCCTCTACAGTGGAAACAGATTTTCTAACAATTACTACTATTTGCCAGACACCTACTATGAGCCAATTACTAGTTGTTGGGCCTAAATACATAGATTCCTTCTACAGCAAGCCCCATGGAAGTCATCAACTTCTGTTTAAATCCTTTCATTCATGGGGAGTATACCACCTCTTTCAAGGTATTCTATCCTTCCATTGGACAACTTTTATTGCAAAAAAGTTCTTCAGTATCTTAAGCTAAATTTGGCCTTTCCATTTAAAATTTAAAACCAGCTTTCAGCTCTCCTCCTTGAGATTGATGCAAATAAGTCTAACACAGTTGACTAAATGCAGGGTTCATGTCAGCAAATTTCCCCACCAACACCACATTTTCAGTGAGTGGTCAGGGAAGACTGTTCCTTCACTTCCAAATATCAGTGACAGATAGAATTAGGTAGGCAGGGGGTGTGGTTAACAATTAACTGTCTACCATGCTGATCCCCTGCTAATAAGTGGCAGACTCATATTACCCAACACCACGTCTATGGAAGGTCAAAAAAAGCAGATGAACCTTGGCACATAAAGGATGGCAACTGTGTAAAGTACTCACAGGGAGTGCCCTGTCCTACACCCCCAGCTTCCCTGTGGGCACAGCCAAAGCCCACTTGACCCTTGGTTGTAATTATGTCTGCTCTTGGTACTCATCCACCCTTTTACTTAGCAGATAAATTACAGGGCTTCCCCCCCACTCTGTGTGTGTACACACACACACACACACACATACACACATATGTATATGTATACATGTGTATAGAAATATTTACATATATGCATTTGTATGTATACATGTATATATATATGTACATATATATATATATACAGCCATTTTCCTTTTTAAACTTTTAAAGTTAGTAGAAAGATACTCAGTGTATTATCAACATCCAGGCCTATGATAATATTTAGCTAAGGGAATGTGAAAAGATACTAACAAGTCTCAAGAGTGGTCAGGGAAGACGGTTCCTTCACTTTCAAACCCCAGGCAGACTGAATTAGTCCTTTCAGTGACTCCTTCAGGGAGAGGGCAGGCAGGAACACTTATAAACTGCATGAACTTAGACAAGTAACTCATCTATTGTTTTTTCAGTTTCCTTATCTAGACAATGGAGAAAATAATAATATTTAATACTCAGAGTTGTGTAGGAATTGAATGATAAATACATGTAAAGCAGTTAGAATTCACATAGTATTTAGTAAATGTGAGCTATTATTTTATTGTTTTTCCTTGAAGGATGCTCTAAGGAATTATAAGTTGATTTCACTCAGTGAAGATGTTTTTTTTCTTTTTTTGGTGAAACAAGAAGAGATGGAAAGGGAATAAAAAGAAGTCCCTTAATGTGACTGACTTTTTCCCACCTCTTCCAGGCTGGCCCAGGGAGCCAGATGGTTCCATGCTGTTAATGAATCCTATACACAATGTCTTTTTCTACATTTTTATCTTTATTAAAAACATCCCAAAGAATTTACTAGAATTACAAAATAATTTTTTTTTTGGTACTGGGGATTGAATTCAGGGGTACTCGATCACTGAGCCACATCCCCAGCCCTATTTTGTGTTTTATGTAGAGACAGGGTCTCACTGAGTTGCTTAGCACCTCGCCATTGCTGAGGCTGGCTTTGAACTCGCGATTCTCCTGTCTCAGCCTCCCTAAGTGCTGGGATTACAGGCTTGAGCCACCGCGCTCAGCTTACAAAATAATTTTTGGTCTTACATATCTAATAGAACATTTATTTCTAATCTCAAATTAGGTATTATAGTTAATATAGTATACATAAGACTTCAAAGAAGATTCTGTTTACAATATTCTTCTAAAGAAATAATAATCAGGGCTCTTTGTTGCAGAACCTACTTTTCCTAAATTAAGAAGAAAAGAAATGGGGGCTACCAAGCCAGTCTCTGGCTTCTGTCTTGAAGACAAAAGGCCTAAGATCTGTATGCCAATGATGTGGGGTGCAGCGTCTCCTAAGTATGTCCACTTTGAAATAAGTTGAAAATGCCCTCCAAATATAAGCATATAAATAAGGGACAAAAGTACCTTTTATTATAACTTGCTGGCATAAGAAAGAACAGATTTCCTGCCAAATCATGGCATCTGAGATGACTGAAAATTAGGACCTTAAATATGAAGAAGTTAGGTGTGTATGCACACATACACTCATGGTGAAACTGGCCAGTGTGAAAGTCAACCAAAGCGAGTCAACAAAAGTCAGAGACTATAAGTGGATTCCATGAATTTATGCAATTTGAATTGAGGTCAGGACCCAGCAGGCCCAAAGAATGTGGTTCCAATCTGTTTCAGAGTTGAAAAATTCCCCAGAGACGCCAAGGGTCTTGTCAAGGGTACAGGGAAATCAAGGGCGGAAAGCACTCCCAAGTGTTCACCATTAGGAATGTGTGACCTCATAAGACAACATTCTCCTTTCTTAGGAAATCTGTCTTCTGGAGCAGTTGTCTGCCCCAGGCCAGCCTCCCTGAGTGGTTTGCCTCTCTCACCTAGCGTGCAGAATTGGTTGAGATGTGAGGTAATCATTGTAGTTTTAATACAGTGACGTTCCCAGGAAGATTTGTTCATCTTCCCACTGCCAGGTGGCCACGTCCCAGGACACAGATGCCAGGGCACCACCCCGGCCAGCAGCATGGCAGCAGCACAAGGCATGGTAGAAGCCAGGCCAAGCAGCAGATGCCAAAGGGATCATTTGAACAGAACAATTCCCAAGTGCAGAGGAGGAGAAAAAGCAGGGGTGGTGGAATCAGGGAAGGAGTTCACGTATGATCCCCAACGTGAGGATTTGCATCCATGACCACAGAAACCTTTTCATGGGCCTTGCAATAAAGTCCTGAACTCCAGACTCTGTGAATGTTTCATCACAGGCAGAAAAGTTATTAATACTTTGGATTCAGACAGGAACATTCTCTAAGAACCTCAGAATGCTTCATCTTACCACTGGACCCTGAGGTTGCCCATTTCAATGCTTTTGGGGATGGACAGTGACAGGAGAAGGCGGCAGTTCCTCCTTACCATTTACAGCAAAGGCCAAGCCCACAGCTCTGGGAATCACACCACTCTCCGTTCAGTCCTTGCCAGTTTGGTACGTAAGCCAGGGTCAGCCCACGCCTGCATATAGTGTTACTAGAACACAGGTAAGTCCATCACTTCATATTGTCTGTGGCCTCTTTCATGCTACAGTGGCAGAGGTGGGTGGCTGCGACAGAGCATCTCTTGGTAGGCCTGAAATATTTACCATGTGACCCTTCCGAGAACACATGTTGACCTGATCTAGGCTACAGAAGCTTTGAGCTCTTCACCTAGTATCTGTAAACTTCAGAGTAGAGGCCTTTTGGGACCTCCTACAGGGCCTTGCATGGTGCTCACTACACAGAAAAAGCAAAGATTTGATTTTAGAGCTGAGAGGAACCTCAGATGTCAATTTGGACCCTTTACTTAATGGTCCAAATTACGAGTCCAAAATAACAGAATGCAAGGAAGCAGAGCCAAAATTCATATTTCCTGAATTCCACTGTATTGCTCTATTACTCGATGATTGTTGGATCTGGAAAACATACAAAGATATGCATGTCATTTACATAGCAATATCAGTGGTTAAGCATATGGTAAGTGTCGAATGCTATGTGAATTTCAGCCTTGGACCTCAAATCTCAGGAAAAAAACATATATATATGCATGTGTGTGTGTATACGTATATATATATACATATATATACGTATACACACACACATATATAAAACTTTTATATGTATATTCTATATATTGTATGTGTCTCTGTGTATTTATATATATAAATATGAAGTGCATGCATATATATTTCAATATATATATGCAATAATAAAGTAATGGCACACACATTCCTTTGTAGCAAATAGCCAGCATGAGGAGAGGAGCCATCTGCTCTGAGATTTCAAGGTAACCATTTCCAGTTGGTTACTGTCCCATTGCCTGGAACCCAAAAAGGACATCAGCATCCACCCAGGGAGCAGAGCTGGGATGTGGGTGATCTTTGCCTTCCATCCTTAGCTTGTTTTGCTAGCTCCTTTTGGGCCATCCCTCCCCCATGACACAACTATGTGTGTCTGATAACCACACTCTCCTCCTCTATAGAGGGCTGTGTGCTCACTCCTTCACTCCAAAGCGCTCGCCAGATGAGGGCCATTTATCTCCCACTCTGGAGTGAAAGGTGCCTCACCCTTGCTAGAGTAGTTCTTGGCACACAGATGGAGACCTTTTCTGAGGAGCAGCAGGCCTAGCCTAGATAAGCTTCTTATCATCCTCAGGGATTAGGCCCAGAAGGGCTGGTTCATGGCTTTTCTCCAGCAGGTCCTTACTCTCCTGGGGGAGGTGGTACCAAAAGAAGCTTGCCGGGTCTTGCTAGAGGTGGAGAACCTAGGTCCCTTCCTCATTTGCCCTGGAATCTGCCCTGGCAACAGGTCTGTGGGGGAGGGAGGTAAGAGGTAGATGGCTTCCTCCCTGTCTCTGCCTGAGCTTTGCTGGGAATCTCCCCTCGTATCCCACCCTGGAGTTGAACTTCAACTCCTTGCCTGCGTATGCTGCGAAACTCTGCTTACTGCCTCCCTGAAGCCAGGTCCCCTTGCTTTGAGCTCCCTTAGCCTCATACTTGCCTTCAAGTCACAGTTCCTCCAAAAGTCCACTGCTGCCCTGTCCCCTTTACCCCTAGACAGCAAGTTCTGCCAGGGCCCAATTGTGTCTACCTTGTATGCCTCCTTATTTCCCCACTATCCCCAGAGGCTGGCACCTGGTAGGCCTCAATCAACAGCTGTTCCATGGAAAAGTGTTATTTCAAGCACCTTGACCTTACCTGGTTTATCTTTAATCATTAGCATACATTACAAAATTTTGGAGTCAGTAAGACTTGGCTTTGAATCCTAACTGCCACTGTCCTTCAGACCCTAAGTGAAAGACTTCACCTGTCAGAGCTGAAACTTCTCATCTGTAGACCTGTCTGATGGCTTTGCTGTAAAGTATTAGGAATATCAGATTAAACAGTACCTAGCACAACGTCTAGGGAATAGTAGATGCTCAATAAGTGGTATTTATTATAATGATTTCTCTGGTCTCATCACCCTTGACTATGTCATGTGTCAGAATGATTCAGAAAAGCCTGGCATCAGCAAGGCTAGACCCTATGGTGTGAATGTAGCCAACCAGTGTATTCTTAACCCTGACTCTTGTCTGCTACTGGGCACTGTAAGAGACTAAACTGTCTGGGCCGGGGGAAGGAATGAAGCTCTTAGAATTACATGAAAACTCAACGGATTCCACTGAATTGCATGAATAAAATTGTTAAATGTTATTTCTTTTTCTTTTTTTTTAGTGCCCTAGAAAATTGTCTATTTTTTAAATTACATATCCATAAATGAGGCTAGTTCTTGGTAATGGAAGTAGGGCCTACTGGAATAAACATAAAATTTCTTACAAGACCAGGGCTTCATACTTGCATAGATAAGTTTCAGACCTTATCCCAGAATCTGATGGAGGCATTTTGATCAAGAGTCAGCTCTAGGGTGAACCAGCAAGGTGACAAAGTCTGCCTTTGGTAGTCACCCCACAATACACAACAGGGACCACTTCCCCCCATACTCTGAAACTCCTCAAGCTCTGTACCCAGTGACTTGTAGCATTCCTGCTCTCTCTGCCCTCTCCTTCTGATCTTCTTCCCTCCACCTACTTGATAAAGTAGTCCTAGCTAATGTGTCAGCTGGGGCCACAGGATCCATGTGTAGCCATTCAGAGCAATATATTTATACTTTAAAAATGACCCATGGGAAACATTTCTTAAGTAAAGAGGTTGATCAAAGAGTATGAACTTATGTCTCTACAGCATAGAAGCAGGAAGGAGACTTGTGATCTATAGAAGGCTCTAACTCACCCTCTCTGGGAATTGTCCCATTTGCCTAAGTGTAGAGATCTGACCTTGACCTTGGACCATTCATTGTGACCTATGGAGAATTAAGAAAAGGCAAAGCCTTGGTCATCTCACTCCAGCCAGTCATCGGAAAAAGTGCCTCCTGCTCCAGCACTAGTACTTTGTCTTTATAAAGCTGGGGATCTGGGTGGAAAGGAGCTATAGAGAGCATAGATCCTGATGCCAGGAGCCAGAGGTTAGAGCCAGGATCTGCCATGTCCTAGTTCTATGGCTTTAGTTACAGGAGACTGTCGGAGCTTCAGTATCCTCATCTGTAAGGTAAGAATAATGGCAGGACCTACTTCCTAGAATTCACGAAGTTAATTAAGGTAAGGCAGGTGTTCAGACCAGCACATAGCCACTGTTATTATTATTCAGTTTCCCAATGATTTCTAGAGGACTCTGAGAGTGCAGAGAGACTCCAGGACTGGAGAGGACTGGGGAATGACACTGGATTTTCCACGCCAGAGCCACTTTAGCTCCCTCTGTTTCTCTTGCCTGTCCCCTTCCTCCCTCAAATCTCTTCCCCAACATTTTCCACTTTGATAATCTTACGTTTTGGGGATGGGGATGAGCAGCCTTGCAGTTTTTATAATTCCTCTTCCAGATTCTAAGATCAAAGGTCATTACTTGAGATGACTGAAGTGCTCCATCCATAGGGGTGACCTGGAAGATACTACCAAACTCCACCTACCAAACTCCTCTCCTGCATTTGATTTCACAATGCTTTAAATTTCTACCATTCACTTCATTTGTCTGGACTCAGGATACTCCCATAGGCCCTGGTAGGTATGGCAGTACTCTATTCACAGGATCCTGCATCAGAATTACCTGTGGCATCTTTTAAATTGCAGATGTCTGGGAGTCCCTTCTATGAAAACTCTGATTTATATGTATGGGCTGGAATTTAGTAAAATTTCCATGTGACTATCCAAAGCTGAAAAATTGTTCTGGTGATAAGTTCACAGATCTGGTCAGGATTCCCATGTTTTTCTCTAAGTTTGTATAGATGAACCCCATCCACAGCCCCCAGCCAGTTACCTTGTATGTGATAAGGATTAAAGCTCTTATTCCCTCAAAGGATAAGAGAATAAAAAATGCTTCAACATCTGTATAGACACACAAGCAACCATTTTAATGGAATATGGGAAATAAGGTTGGGAAAAGGAAGATACATCTAGTTTGAAGCATCGTCAGTATCAAGTAGAAGCAGTTGAATTTGATCTAGGATGCAGAGGAGCATTTATGATAAAGTGAGTATTCTAGGAAGTTGAAGTAGATGGTACTAATCATGGTGGATGAGGTGAGAGAAGCTGCAGGTAGGATGCCATCTTAGGGGATGCCTCCTCAGGTGATGGAGAGGTAGGAAACAAGGAAATAAATAACTTGGTTTCTAAAGTAGAGTCTGACTTGTTGCTCTCCAAACCTATTTCCCCTTTTGCCTGGGAATACAGCTAGATGGCACTTCCCAGCCTCCCTTGTACATAAGAATAGCCACGGGATTGAGTTCTGAGCTGTGTGAAAAGTGGGTGAAGTGATTTGGCCACTTCCAGGCAAAGGCCATGCATACCTCTTGGGCAGATCCTCTGCCTTGGGTCTTCCCTCTGTGCTGGCTAAATGCAGAACCCAGCAGAAGAGTTTGCAGCCTTGAGGGAGTGGCAGAACTACAGGGTGAAAGGAGCCCAAGTGGAGAAGACTAGTCACCAAATGCTGCACAGAGCTATTATGTGAAAAAATTGATGGGTGATTGTTACAGCAGCTGGCCTGTATGGCCTATATTAACCAATACTCTGCCTTGCATTGGAACAGTTAAATGAAGCAATCAGATACAGATACAGGTTACCTTGATTCAACGTAAGGAATATTAGCAGAGTCACTATTATAAACAGGCAGATGCATGCTGAGCATTGGGGAAGGCATGAAAAGAATAAAAAGACTTGCTCGTGATGGTCACATGGACACTTAACAAAAGGGGTTCATGTTCTTTATGTTATTTGACCTTCATAGTCTTGGCAGATAGATCAGATCCCTCTGAACCTCATGAAGTTCAGGAAAGAGGAAAGGTCACATGACTCTCCCCACATCCCACATGACTCAGCTCTCCCAGAAGGACACGCCCTACTCCGAACCCTTCATTCACACAAGAAAGATCAAAGGCATTCGGGATAAGGGGCCACAACCATATGGCTTCCTTGGTTTCTGAGGCAAATCCCAAAGACACTGCGAGTCCTAGAGTTTATGCTGACTGTAAAATGCCACACGATGCAAACATGAAAATGAATCAAAGGCAGGGAGACCCCACCCCTTCACCTGCTGTGTTTGCTGGGCCTTTACTCACTGTCAGCTTTAGGGAGTAGAGGTGTGCATTGTGGGGAGAGAAGCCTTGGGCTGAATCAAGAAACTTCTATCTGTTGCCATGACAACTTCTCTTAAGAGAAAGTAACTGGGACAAGGTTTTCACTTCCTCTGTATTCTAGGTAATGGCTTCTCAGCTGGACTCCATTCACTGCACTCTGCCTGCCCCCCCTCCCACTTTCCTGATGTTTCCATACTCTGATACTTGTTTCTTTTCCCCTTACCATAGATCAATGATGAACAGAAGTAAAAAGAGGTCACTCTAAGGTCCACCATGGCTGATGCAGGATGTAGGGTCACCCAGCAGCTCCAAACTTCTCCATGCCACAGGCTAGGGGGGACCAAGACACACTGTGAAGACCTCCCACTTCAAAATCCACCTCCTCAGATGCAGCAGGCGAGAGTGCCCCGTTTAGACTATCATGTACTTTCCTCTTTTAAAATGTAATTGCTCCACAGGCAGGTAGGGACATACACAATCTTCTGTACTATAAATAAAAGTCCAAATTGCTCAGCTTGATGTCAGAAATGCCTCATGATCCAATCTGCTTTGGTCTGAATGTATTTCCCCTAAATTCAGATGTTGAAGCCTAATCTCTGAGCTGATGGTATCAGGAGGTGGACATTTATTGAAAACTAAAGCATAGTCCTCTTTCTTTACTCTTTCTTTACTGTTCCCTCCTCTGGGACCTATTCCTTCCACTGTAGCTCTAAATAGAAGTTCAAATCCACATCCTCTGTCCTGACCATCCTCATTCTCCGTTCTGATTTTCCACTCTAATGAACACCTCCACCTGACTGGCTTACCCACACTTCAGACGAAGCAGTTCTAAAATAGGTTATTTTCTTGACCAAGAAATCTCTTTCTCACAGTCTTATTTCTATTATAAATTCATCCAATTTTAAGTTAAAAGGAATTTTAAGGCTCAGTGAGTTAGTTGATCTGCACTCAATCCATTTATATCTTAGACAAAGATGGTCAAGCCCACCAATGGTATCACCATTTCCAATTTGGAAACTAGGCTCTCCAGAGGTGATTTTACCACAAAACTACTGAATCTTAAGTTTTGATGTCCTTCATAAATTGCACAGTCCTCTTCCAAGGTATGTACCTAATGTTGTATTCACTCTTCTGAAGCACACTTTGCCTTTCGAAAATCTGTTTGCTGTCATAGGGACTGCTGATAGGATCGCGGCAGTATCCTCATAGGCCTCTGCCTTGAGGCTCTCATTCTTCTGATGGTCATGGTGAGCATGGCCACAACAGCAGCAGCTGAGCTCTCTCTCTCTTCGCTCCAGCTAGCTTGTATCCCAAAATGATAGATTGGGAATTTATATCATCAGAGGGGGTCAGACTAGGTGACTTCTTCTTCTAGGTGACTTTCCCAAATCAGAAATTCCACAATTTTATGATTGTTGATTCCATTTCATAAGAGAGGAAACTCAAAGAAACTCCCCTAAACTAGCATGTGAGAGAGCAGGACCTGGAACCCAGGTCTCCTTACTCTGAGTTCATTGATCTTCCCACTACATCATGCACCCCAGCATGTGAACCTTTTAAACATGGAACATATCAGTCTGCTCCCCTGTGTAGCTCTTCCCTTTACTCCCCAGTGAGGGAGCAGAAGCCTCCTACCTGCCATTCCAGATGGCCTTCTGTTGTTTTTTGTTTTGTGGCTTATTTCCAATAGCTCCTTTGAATGCACCACTTCCTCTAGCCAAATTTGTATTGTATACCCATTAGCTCTGAACTTCCTTACCCCCATATCTTTGCTGGACCTAACGTGGTTTTCTAGTCTTGGCCACCTTTGTGAACACTGATCATTCCTAAAGGCACAACTCAGGTCCTACATCCATCTGCATCTATTAGGCATGGAGACCTCAGTTGGGCCATACTGATCCTTTCATCTGTACCCCTCATTTTGTACACTAACACATGTGGCACTAATATCCATTTGCATTTTTACTCTTTTACTCCACCCTCCTGGACTGCCAAGATCCCATCTTATGGAGCCTGGCACAGAGTGGGTGCTTCATAAACATTTTTGCTAATTGGCCAGTTGATTGTCTTCAATCTGTAACTCCTGACTCCCTAATTTCTTTATCTTTTTAGTATCTCTTTTTTACGTAGCTTTTAAAATTGCTCATCATGCCTGCATTTTTTTTTTTTTTTTTTGAAAAATTACAAGGGAAGAAGAGCAAATGAGAGACAGAGAGAGAAGGTCAAAAGCATTCCTTTCCTCCCTTTCCCGGTTTGTTTGAGGTCAACTTGTAAGCCTATTTGCCTCGCCTCCTCCACCTGTGAAATGCATGCTTCAAGTGGGGCCTGCCCCTTTGATGCCCCACTGCCTAGTTCAATCGTTTTTACCCAGGGTCTGAGCCACTGGCTTTTAGTCTTTGACAAATCTCAGAATGACCTCTGGTAGCTTTATAAGGATACAGTTGCACTAGCCTGACCCCAACCTCCTAAATCTGAATCTCTTGGGGGCAGGGCCTGGACATGTAAAGATTTACTGTCTTTTTCGTGCTTTGAAAACTGAGAATCATATCTCCATTGTGTACTATGAGTGCTACAAAAAAATATGATTCAAAGTATCTCCCTGTGCCAGCTAGGCACAGTGGTATATACCTATAATACCAGTGACTCAGGAGGCTGAGACAAGAGGATCACAAGTTCAAGGCCAGCCTAGGCCATTTAACCAGACACTCAGCAATTTAATAAGACCCTGCCTCAAAATTTAAAAAAAAAACAACACAACTTTCTATGTCAGCAGAGCTAGAGGGTTCTTTCAGAGGTTGACAATTCCATTTCTTTTTTTTTTTGGTACCGGGGATTGAACTCAGGGGTACTTGAGCACTGAGCCACATCCCCAGCCATATTTTGTGTTTTATGTAGAGACAAGGTCTCACTGAGTTGCCTAGGGCCTTGCCATTGCTAAGGCTGGCTTTGAACTCATGATTCTCCTGTCTCAGCCTTGCGCCACTGTGCCTGGCTCAATTCCATTTCTTTTTAGAGGGAAAGGTTCATTTCCATTCTGACAGCAGACTATTTCATCTATCCTTAATGAATTTTACATTTAGAACTCAGATACTCCCTAAAGGAAGTTTCCAAAGTAGATGGTCATTCAGGGAGTTGGCAAAGAAATATCCCTGATACTACACTGAGATTTCATCTCACTCTAGTCAGAATGGCAATTATCAAGAATACAAGTAACAATAAATGTTGGCGAGGATGTGGGGAAAAGGTACACTCACTCATTGCTGGTGGATCTGCACTCTGGAAAGTGGTATGAAGATTCCTCAGAAAACTTGGAATGAAACCACCATTTAACCCAGTTAGCCCACTCCTCAGTATATGCCCAAAGGACTTAAAATCAGCATACTGTAGTGTCACGACCACATCAATGTTTATAGCAGCTCAAATCACAATAGCTAAGCTATGGAACCAACCTAGGTACTCTTCAATAGATGAATGGATAGAGAAAATGTGGTATATACACAATAGAATATTACTCAGCCATAAAGAAGAATGAAATTATGGCATTTGCTAGTAAATGGATGGAACTGGAGACTATCATGGTAAGTGAAATAAGCCAATCCCTAATACCAAAGGCCAGTGTTCTTGTGGATATGCGGATGCTAACACACAATAAGGGGGCAGGAAGGTAGGGAAGAATAGAAGTATTTTGGATTAGACAAAGGGGAATGAAGGGAAGGGAAGGGAGATGGGAATAGGAAAGACAGTGGAATGATTCTGACAGAACTTTCCTGTGTTCATATATGAATACACCACAGTGAATCTCTATGTCATGTACAACCACACGACTGGGGGCCTATCCAGGTATAGGGCACATGCCTATAACCCCAGCAATGGGGGAAGCTAAGGAAGAAGGATCAGGAGTTCAAAGCCAGCCTCAGCAATTTAACAAGGTCTTAAGCAACTCAATGAGATCCTGTCTCTAAAGAAAATCCAAAAAAGAGCTGGGGATGTGGCTCAGTGGTTAAGTGCCCCTGAGTTCAATTCCAGTACCAAAAAAAGAAAAAAGAAAGGAAAAGAAAAAAGACAAGACTGGGAGCCTAATTAGAATAAGCTATACTCCATGTTTATATAAATAAGTCAAAGTATACTCTATATACTTTTGTCATGTATAACTAAAAGGAACAAAAAGAAAAAAAGAAATTTCTTCGATAATTAGAGCTGACCCCTTAGGATGCTTGGATGGAAAAAGCCCTTTTACAGACCCACATCTTTAGGAAGTTCATGGATGCTCTATTTTCCCTGAAAGCACCTATGAATATGTACAGCTGGGAAGCTGTTGGTGAGAGAGTGGGAAGATCTGCAAAGAAAATCCCTAGACTTGAGTCTTCTTCCTCACGCAGTGTTCTCAAGTGAGCCTGGGAAGTCTTCCCCAGTGCCCAGTGACATAAAAGGGAAATAACAACCCCAGGGCACACAGCTATGTGGGAGCTTCCTTGGATGAGGGAGTACATGGTGGGAGGAATCAAGTTCCAGAATCCAATGATGGATCAGGGATCTGCACTGGCCCTATGGTCACACCAACTGCATTAGTTCTGAGAGTGGCCTCTGCTGGTCTCCAGCTCAGTCTGAGGCAATCTGAGACAGTGATGGTTAAACCATGGCCTAGCTGCCCTTGGTCTGCATCCTGGCTCCAGCAATGAGACAGGATCAGATGGGCCTAAGCTCTGACTGCTTCTACACATCAAGGGAGGGAAGTCCAAGGGCTTTGCTTTCACTAATCGGGATATATGGGGCTATACCGGAGGCCCTTCATATACCCTTGATTCATATGCAGCTTATTCAATGCTCAAACCAACCCCAAGGGATATGTACTACTGTTATTAGCATTGCACTGCTAAGAAACTGGCCCAGAGATGTCAATCTATAGCAACTCACACAATAAGCCACAGCCTGACACCGGATGTCACACTCTTCTACCACTAGCATGGGACCAGCACCTGGCAAGTCAAAGGGAACCAAGAGGGGCTGGGGATATAGCTCAGCTGGTAGAATGCTTGCCTTGCATGCACAAGGCCCTAGATTCAATTCCCAGCACCACCAAAAAAAAAAAAAAGAAAAGGAAAAAAAAAACAAAAAACCAAGAATGAAGAATTTTGATCTGATTGTGTAAACTGATAGGCTCTGCCCTGAATGGAGAGAGCCAACAAATACCTAGAGAGACACACAGCTCAGCAGGGAGGCACGAGCTGGCATCACTGCAGACCTACAGCCACCCCCACACCCTGCCACCACACCTGAGTGAGCACTCTGTGGATTTATTACCGCAAAAGATGCAGTCGCTGACATAGCAGGGCAGGTGGATTTGTGTATTGGGTCATTAACAGCAGGTCAAAACTTCGGGATGGTGGGAAAGAGAAACACAGTGGCTTAGCGGGATGAAGGGAGCATTAAAAACTAGATGAGCTCATGCTTAGGTGAGCTGCCCAAGATGATCAGGCAGACAGACCAGCTTGGGGACACAGAGGGAACATCATAAGATTTGATCCTGTCTGTTCTGGAAATCAGATGATCACATCATGGGTCCCCATGATTGATTGACTTGCACCCTATACCACTGTCAGGGCTTTCTGAGTCACTTGGTAAAGGAAACAACTAGTCATTTCCATCAGACAATCAGGAGGGAGGACTTGTTTTTATTTCCTCCACATTGAATGGATGATTATATGACTAGACCGACCCCATGCACTGATTGTTCTGGAGTTCTGTGGATAGGGCTTACTGGACCGTCAGCATTTGTTAACTGAGCATCAACTGAGTTGAGCTATCCACACTCCTGACCATGATGCCCTGAAGCCATTAGAAGTTTAGGATATTAATCTGCACCAGCAAGGCCATCCATTTCAGATGTGGCAAAAGCTGCAGGCCATCAGCCACACCTCTGATTATGCCTCAGAGGCTCTCCACCAGGGCTACACACTGGAGTCACCCAGGGGTAGAGGTGAAAATCCACTTCTGGGCCCCATCCACAGAAACTCTGATGTAGTGGGCCTGGAGGACAGCCTGGCATCAAGAGTTTTAAATCCCCTCAATAATTTTGAATATGTAGCCAAGGCTGAGAGCAACTGGTTTCTGTTGAAACCCAGGTTCCCTGGCCCCAGGAGAGGTTTGTAGGGAATTTGTCTACCATGATCACATGGCTTCATGGTTTTCTGTGTCTGGGCCCTAGGGATGCTACTGACAGTGGAGGAGGCAATACCTTGATCTAACACACTCAGCACATCCTCTGTTTGTCTTCCCAAATTGCTTTCTGTTTTGCTTGTACTTCCTGGCTCATTTTGTCTTATAATAAACCACCCTCGCTGCCATTATGCAGTCTCTAATCTGTTGCCTTCCCTTTCTGATCAAAGTCCAAGCTTCATATGATCTCATTGATTTCCTACCCCTGTGAGTAAGGAAAGAGACAGGCCTTTGTTCCCCAAGGCAAATCAGGAATCTGCAGATATGGAATGGTTCCACCTGCCACTGTATTCACATCAGGACTGCAGTCAAGGTGTTTATAGCAATTTCTAACTTAAGTACTTATATGTTCTCATAGAATCTCACAACAAGTCCTTGGTGACAGTATTTTCCTAACCAGAGTGACCATATATCCTGATTTACCCCAAACAATCCTGGGTTATACCTGTTGTTCCAGACCACTTATTGGCAACATTTCTTTTACTTCCAAATCATCTTGGTTTGGACGATAAGTTATCTGCTCACCTTATTTATAATCATCTCTTGTTTTAAGAGGGGGGCTGTAAAGGCTCATAAAAGTTAAATAATTTGTTTAGAGCCATTTAGCTAATTAGAGGCAGAGATAAGACTTAAACTCAGATCCTGTCTCTCCAAATTTTTGCCCCACTCACAGGTATTACAGCACACTAGAATCAGAGCTTATCTGATCTAACCTTCCTCAATATAAATCAAGAACCCAAAGATGTAAGGAAACTCTCTCTTTAAATCCCTGTTGGAATGTTCCTTGGAATTTGGAGAGCATAGCAGTCTCCTTGACAGAATTTTATAAACACATTAGGACAGATTAGGAAATTACAAATCATCATCATCATGGATGACACTTGAAAGCCGAACTTGTCAAAATAAGGTGCAAGGACTGACACATAGACATTTGGAAAGGACTAGGAGGTCTAGATTCTGGAGTGGTAGGTTTGAGGACTGAATCTGAATGCTGTTTGCTATCTATCTCTGGGCATTTCACACACCCTCTCTGAGCTTGTGTGTTGTTCAACCATAAAATGGGACTAATCATCATTCTTGCTTCCCTGAGTTTACAAAGACAGCAAACTGCAGCTCACCAAATGCTCTGACAACATCAAGTCTCACAAACTCCCTGTGAGTCAGGTTTATGAGCTTGCTTCGTTTTTTCACATCAGTGAGTCAATCCTCATAAATGAGGATATTGAGGATCAAATGAGATAAGATATATGAACTTGCTGCACAAATCCTAAAATGCTGCAGCTCATTTTTATTATCATCATTATTAATATTATTATCAGTAATAGTAACAGATTATTACTATCAACTGATAGAAGATCACATGTCCTTGAAGCTGACTGGGTGACCTTCATTTAGAATGGTGGACCCAGTGGATGGGCTGAGGTAGGGATCCTTTAAGGGAGAGTTGAAAACGACCAACACCACACCTTGTGGGTGGAGCCTGCTGTGCTTGGGAGACTTCATAGAAACCCAAAGGCCCTGACCTGCAGAAAGCACCTTGGTTACCTGAAACCATCTGCAAGTAAGGCTTTCTTTTAATGGGCATCATACAGCTTTGAGAGACTAAACTTGGAAAAAGTCGGATTCTGCAAATTGGGATATTGCTTCCCTAAAATGACACAGTCTAAGGCCTGGACAGAATCTTTA